>JASFDE010000440.1:0-12550 GCA_036937135.1 Nidula niveotomentosa | reverse complement strand
ATCGCTCCTCAGAACCTTATATATCTATTTCAATATGAGTCATTTAACATCTTCGCAGTACGCTCCTTTCACTTCAACGCTCAGATGAATAAATTCATTAATTTAATGTCATATAACAGACATTTTTGTGCAATTTTGTATTCAATATTCAAGCTTTGGTAATTGGCTTTCTTCATTATAACGGGTCATCCAATTGATTGATATTATATGTAGCATTGCTATATTATGACTACGCTCTAACATTCCGACGCGAAGTCAAATATTTCTGGCTGGCAAAATTCGATGTTTCAACTGTTCTCTATGTCTTCTGTCGTTATGCTATGATAGCCAACATTATTTTCGCGCAGGTGATCGCTAAGAACTAATAACTACGAGGGTAAGTCGAACATGCCTTTGTGCTATTAGCCTCTGATGGATTGTATGATTGTTTTATGAACCTAGTAATATGAAGTCAATATTTTGAAAAAACCTTCACTTAAAGTAAACCAGCTGTGATGCTGCATACCAGATTTCCTCTACTTTAAGCGTCTTGGGCAGACTTGCAGTTGTTGGTGCGCATTTGGTAAAACTTGGCAATATTGATTAAAATTTATCGATCTCAGGGGTCTGGGGTGCAGGGACGTATGCTATATACAGCAGCAATAGATATATCCTTGTTCAGTTCGGAGCACTCGGCGTGATGGTAATTGCTTTGGCAGCAGTGAGTTTTTTCTCATGTATAGTAGTTGAATGGTAAGGTGAACATCGCAATTACCTAGCTACACGTGCCATAAGTACATTGTACCGGAAGCACAGATAATCCTATGTGAGCCGATATATACTTTATTGGTTACATGTAGTCTGATTATTGGTACTTCATGCTAGAGGTATATATTCAGCGCTCGTAGCATCTCGTTATATTCTCTTAAAGCACCTTTTGAAATAAATAGTGGTCAACCTACTGTCTGTTTTTACGGTAGTATTTGTCATGGAAAACTCAAAAGCGAGGTTTGGTATATTTAGTCTTGGAGCAAGGTGCAGCGTTCAGTGTTATATTCTGTATTTCATTTGCTAACTTAATTACCTATGCACATAAGTGTTCTGTACTTCATGTGCATTGTAACTATTTGCCTTAAAGGAGATATATTCTGATTAAATAGCGGTATTATATCAGTTTCGTGACCACTTTCACCACCACGACACTTGTGCTTAACTATGTGAGTTATCGCCTTAATATAATTTAATTATTCTTGAAATCACTGAGCTATATTTTAGGCAGCTGAAGTACGTTCTAATTCGTCATATAATTCACTTTCCTTCATATCATACTCAAATCTTTCAAAGTCTGGATCATTTCTTCAGAGGCTATTAAATGCTTTCACTATCCTGTAAGCTACCCAGCTGTAAATTCCTAGTTGTTTAATAACATGTCTTTATTTAGAATATCCAGCCTGATGACAGCTCGACTCCTCCTTCACCTTCACAAATGGGAAGCCAAGAATTCAATTCAAGCTGGAAATGGGATTGTTCTGCAATGTACTCAACTTCATTTTGCTAGATCGGAACATACTAGCACAGGGTCCATCTCAGATGAGTTTGGACAGGATCTTGTAAGAAGAGTAGAACACAGTAGAGAATCATTCCATCCATGTCAGAGTCTACTTTATAGAGTAACTACATTGTCACTATTTAATGGATTCAAATGTCTGACTAAGGAAGTCATCAGTGAATGCATGGAGTATGAGTTTTTTTTAAGCACATGCATTGCTGAGCTTGCTGAGGATACAAAAAAGAGACATAATTAAGCTATGTTTATTCAAACAAAAAACCTCTGCTACATCTAATATATCATAGCAGAAATAGAACATTCAACTCCATGGTCTATGTCAGACACACAAACAATACACTCAATAGTGCAATGTTGAGTTTGTCTAATCACTCAGGGAGGGAAGAGGATGGGGGAGAGAAGATGAGCACTGTATTGCTAGTGGAGAAAAGACCAGCTCAAGACTGGGGTTCTGAGTACAAACAATGTAACTAAAACTACCTAACTCATCTACTACACATGTACTACTCATGGCCTGTGCATGTAAGTAATGATTGATTATAAATAAGCAAGCCTTGTGTTGACCTCATGGGCACAGTTGCCTCATGGTATCCCTGCACTTGTCCATATGTTATCTCCAAGATTAGATGATCCTGTGATAAGTCCAGAAGATAAGATAATGATAATCACCAAAAGAAAAGGTGAATTCATGACAGTCTACAATAAAGCAAAAATCAAGACCATATATAATAAAGCAAAATCAAGACTCAAAACTATATATAACAAAGCAAATCAAGACTCAAGGTTAAAGGGGAGTGTAAAGTACAGCATCTTCACGACCTTTTCCTTATTTTTTATTTTTTTATTGTTCTTATCAAGGAAACTGGGCCCAGATTGCCACATAAGATATATAACCTTCATAAGCTTAACCTTCATAAGCTTAACCTTCATAAGCTTAACCTTCATAAGCTTATAACTCAAAAACTGCTCCACTGATTTTGCTAGTGGCCAGTGTAATGGACCACAGCAAAAACATACTTTCATTTAAACAAACCCTAGAGAATTTATGCAGTATTTGACTTTTTCTTGATAGCCAAAATAGGGCTCTAAATCACAGTTGCAATTTAATGCATATATCATTCTTAAAAAGCACTGCCAGAGAATATCATGTTACACTAGTGGTACATTCCAACATGTATCCAATACCACATCATTTTCTAAAGAAATACATACAAATAGAATTAAGGCATGCTAATAAGATTATGATGTATGAAATAACATGCCTGCTTGAGGAAAAACTGCTATTTGAAGATTTCTTGAAAGCATGTTTCACTAAAGAAAAGATTTTTGGTTTTTTTGCTACATACTTGGCATTAAGTGTAATGTTTGTAAAAAGGGTCATTGACTTACACACCTGTTTTCTTTACTTGGAGTAGTTCTTCAGCTTCCATGCTTTTTTTCCCTAGCCAATGGGGATACCATTGATCCTAAGATCTGGTATCAGAAAAACATATGAACAAGACAATGGATATAATATACATTCTAGAAATAGAGGTGTGTCAATATTGAGTATTTGACTACATGTTTTTCATGCAATGTGTCATAGGCCTATACTTACAATCTATAAACCAGATATCAACATTTCAAAGAAAAGATTCTAGAAATATCAGCACTCACAAACTGTAAAATAATGTAAGATAAAATGCTACATCATGTCACAGAAAGAAAACTTACTTTCTGTACATTTTGTGAAGTGTAAGACAACAGGAGTATTATCTACTGATAATTGAAGAAATATACCTGCTAATGGTATATTATTTCATGTTTATTTGACATATAAAGTAACAAAAAATGTGGCTCACCCACTAATGTTACATTTTAGTTGTGTCATGCTATGTTTATTAAAAGACTTACTATCTGTCATCAGCCAGCATCAATAGCTCATCAGCTTCAGAAATATTAAGGAAAGTTTATCCACTTGCTCTCTGAGATCAGCCAGCACCACCAGCCCATCAGCTTCAGAAATATTAAGGAAAGTTTATCCACTTGCTCTCTGAGATCAGCCAGCACCACCAGCCCATCAGCTTCAGAAATATCAAGGAAGTGTTTATCACTTACTCTCTGACACATGCCAGCACCACCAGCTCATTAGCTTCAGAAATAATGAGCAAAATTCAACCACTTGCATTCTGAGATCAGCCAGCAACATCAGCTTATCAGCTCCCGAATATTGAGAAAAATTCAACCACTTACTTCCTGAGATCAGCCAGCACCACCTATTCATCAGCTTCAGAAATATTAAGTAAATTTCAAGCACCTACCTCCTGATATCAGCCAGCACCACCAGTGAATCAGCTTCAGAAACATTGAGGAAAATTTAACCACTTACATGCTGAGATCAGCAAGCACCACCAGCCCATCAGCTTTAGTGATATTGGGGAAAATTCAACCACTTACATACTGAGATCAGCCAGTATCACTAGCCTATCAGCTTCAGAAATATTGAGAAAAATTAAAACACTTACATCCTGAGATCAGCCAGCACCACCAGCACATCAGTTTCAGAAATATATTGAAAAATTCAACCACTTACTATCTGTCTTCAGCCAACACCACCAGCACATCAGCTTCCAAAAAACTGAGGAAAACTCAACCACTTACATTCTGAGATCAGCCAGCACCACCAATGCATTAGCTTCAGTAATATTGAGGAAAATTCAACCACTAACATCCTGAGATCAGCCAGCACCACCAGCACATCAGCTTCAGAAATATTGAGGAAAATTCACCCACTTACATACTGAGATCAGCCAGCACCACCACTCCATCAGCTTCCAAATAATTGAGGAAAATTCAACCACTTAAATTCTGAGATCAGCCAGCACCACCAGAGCATCAGCTTCAGCAATATTGAAGAAAATTCAATCACTTACTCTCTGAGATCAGCCAGTAACATTAGCACATCAGCTTCAGAAATATTGAGGAAAATTCAAACACTTACTCTCTGAGATCCACCAGAACCACCAGTGCATTAGCTTTAGAAATGTTGAGGAAAATTTAACCACCTACATACTGAGATCAGCCAGCACCACCAGCACATCAGCTTCAGAAATATTGATGAAAATTCAACCACTTACTCCCTAAGATTAACCAGCACCATCAGTGTATTAGCTTCAGAAATATTGAGGAATAATCAATCACTTACTTCCTGAGATCAGCCGGCACCACCAGTGCATCAGCTTCAGTAATATTGAGGAAAATTCAACCACTTACATGCTGAGATCAGCCAGCACCACCAGCCCATCAGCTTTAGTAATATTGAGGGATATTCAACCACTTACTTCCTGAGATCAGCCAGCACCACCAGCATATCAGCTTCAGAAATATTGAGGAAAATTCAACCACCTACTCTCTGAGGTCAGCCAGAACCACCAATGCATCAGCTTCTGAAATATTGAGGAAAATTCAAACACTGACTCCCTGAGATCAGCCAGCACCACCAGCACATCAGATTCAGAAATATTGAGGAAAATTCAACCACTTACATCCTGAGATCAGCCAGCACCACCAGCACATCAGCTTCAGAAATATTGATGAAAATTCAACCATTTACTCTCTAATACCAGCCAGCACCCCCAGTGCATCAACTTCAGAAATGTTGAGGAAAATTTAACCACTTACTCCCTGAGCTCAGCCAGCACCATCAGTTCATCAGCTTCAGAAATATTGATGAAAATTCAACCACTTACATACTGATATCAGCCAGCACCACCAGCTCATCAGCTTCAGTAATATTGAGGAAAATTCAGCTGCTTACATACTGAGATCAGCAAGCACCACCAGCTCATCAGCTTCAGAAATATTGAGAGAAATTCAACCACTTACATACTGATATCAGCCAGCACCACCAGTACATCAGGTTCAGAAATATTGAGGAAAATTCAGCTGCTTACATACTGAGATCAGCAAGCACCACCAGCTCATCAGCTTCAGAAATATTGAGAGAAATTCAACCACTTACTCTCTGAGATCAGCCAGCACAACCAGTACATTAGCTTCAGAAATATTTAGGAAAATTCAACCACTTACATTCTGATATCAGCCAGCACAACCAGCACATCAGCTTCAGAAATATTGAGGAAAACTCAACCATTTACCACCTGAAATTTTCAGACATCAAAATATATGTTAGGTTAATTTGAGCATAAATGAAAATTATTACTGACATCCTACCAATAAAAAATTATTTTCATCCTATATCCTAGATCATAAGTTCACATACTGCCAATATAATTTGCATTTCTTTTAGTTGCTCAGGGAACCACATATATGTTAGAAATTCCTATGTAATTATCCAGTTAGAACACCTACCACTTTACAGCCAATAAACAACACTTAATTCTGTTGCTTTATTCAATTCCTGCATCACCACATGAAATTTATTTACTGTTTCTAAACCAAGCATCCAAGCTTTCAACCATTGCTGAAGAATATTGTTGATGAAGGTATTCAGTGGAATAGCACAATCTCCTAGTTGCTCAGGAGTAGAACAGACCATTCTGAGGTGATGAAGCCAATGCTGGCAGCTGTACAAGAGAGCCTTAGACATATCCAGCAGATCTAGGCTTTTGGCTAGGCCATCCATTATATGAATGCAGTGCAGAAGAATGACCTGATGCTGTACAGCACCCACTGCATGTTGTTGAGAACGGGTCCCATCTACAAAAAAGTCACTAAGGGATGCATGATAAGGCAAGACAGATTCTTCATCATCAAATGAGATTTTCAGTATTGCCTTATATCCACAAAGGGCAATCCTAATTTGTACTGAAGTAAGCTCCATAAGCTCTCCAAGAGCTTTAATAGAAAGTGGTTCCTTTAGATAAATAATGGTTGCCAGAACAATTCTATGATTTTCTCCTTTAGCAGCTGATAGAACATAGTGATAGATGGAGTTAAGACCAGCATGGATGTTCATGACTTTCTGTAGCTTGCTTTGTGGAGTATGATCATCATAGTCACCCACAAATCTGAGGAGAGTGGAGATATAAATAAAAATGCCTTCGGATTTTTCCACCACCATATCCAATTCATCTTTGGATGGCCATGCAGTATCTTGAATAATGTCATGATGTTGGCTACAGATCTCAGCAAAGCCAGTGACACAGACTTTCCTGATATCCTCTTTTGCATCAAAGTCTTGCAATAGAAGATGATAAACCTTGATCCAAGCTGCAGGAAGCCTGAACTCGGATTCGATTTGATGCTCTGGCCGACTGGTCAGAAGGAATCGAAGGCAAAGAGTCAAGGCATACAATAAAGATAGTTGAGTGAACAGGTTGACCAGACATTTCTGGTCATCACAGTCATCACATTCATCTATACTGTCTATGATAATCACAACCTGTGGACGAGCTCCCGAAAGACTGGCAAGAGGATCAATAACTAGCTTCTGAAACTGATTTGCAATGTTGGTTGAAATAATTAAAGGGTTATCAGTGAGCACTTTCTCAATAGATGTTGCAAGTGCTGTAACGGAATATGCCAGCTGATGTGCGAGCGTCGGAACAACTTTTGATAGGCTCATGTGGCCTTCCTTTCCACAGGAGAAAAAGAAAGTCAATGGGAACCATCCACATTCTTTACAATCTGCAGCGATTGTGTGAGCAATCGTAGATTTGCCAGTTCCAGCGTATCCAGAAACCCAGCAAACAGGTCATTCAGTATCATCCCCAGCCCAATCCTGTATGTCCCTGATTACACGAATTCGAGTGCCTTCATCACATATGGAGGCATGCTGCTTCTCTTGCTCGCTGGAGTTGTATATGGCATTCGGGGCAATGTGTGGTAGTAACAACTCGAGAGCAGAGGGCACTGTCGTCAAGAAATATCGAGTTATATTGTTATCTATCTAACTAGAGATTTACACAACATACATTTTGCACCATAGACGTTTCCAGAGACATTAGTGAAGCTACCGCCGGAGATCTCGAAGTTCCTACTTTGATCGAAGAATGAATTAGAGGCATCCATTAAACAGGTCCCTGCAAAGCCTAGGATAGCAGAAACAAAGCCAGTTACACTGTAGATATAGTCAAGTTGAGATATGGGTTGATAGTAAGAGCCAGAGGACAGAGCAGGAGGTGCGTCTAGAATCTAGATCTTGATCGATAAGCACAACATGACTGATGTTGTGTAGTGGAGCGGGATTACAAAGCATGTTCCCACGCTCCATGTATGTTTCCTTGGTTTTCCCAACTTCAATGACTCATAAGGTAACTTTTACTTATCTTTGTATCATCTTTCTTCCTGCCTGCTGTTCATGCAGATACAGGTACTATACAGATTTCCTAGTTAAGACATGCAGTAAGTATATAAGAGTGCCTGTTATTACCTGTAGTAGACAGTCTTTTGAATCTGATAACTTACAACAGTCAATAAGATTCATCAGGAAATTGGAACAAGCCTGGTAAATCCAGATGGAGTTGATGAATGGTTATCATTCTGATCTGCCCTAGCCAAACACAGTGACCCTTTATCATTGTTGGTAAAGCCCAAATAGGTCAATGAGAGATTATCTGATGGCCACAATTCTTGGGTCAAAGGGCCATGAAGAGTCAGGATTAAACCACTTGGCCCATGGGTTGTCAGATGTTGTCAAGTGTAATCAAACTTACAATAGCTGGGCCTCAGAGTATCATATGCAGCCAGAATTGCACTGCCAGGACAAACATTATAAGATAAGATCAGACTTTAACCAATTTGTCCACAGATTATCAGATATGTACAGAATTACACTATCAGGACAAACATTATAAGATGAGGTCAGACTTTCACTAATTTGTCCACAGATTATCAGATTTGTACATAATTGCACTGTTTGGCCAAACATTGTCTGATTTGCAGCACTCCACCTATGGCTTGCTAATAATAGTCACCTATCATGACAGAATCACTATCCTTGAATTGACCTATTGCATGATTTTGAACCTAAATCTAAGAAAGTGCCTTTTATTCCTGTTCTCATCCTGGGTTGAGGTTATGGGAATATTGATTATTTGAAGTAGGGTTTGATACTAGGGTTGGAACCTAGCAAAGAGTGAATGTGGTAGGAGTGATGGAATTTGTAGAGTAATAGTGGAGAAATTCTACAGATGTAGTAAGAATGACAGAGTCAACAGAGAAATAGTGGAAAAATAGTAGGGATGTGGTAAAAATGGCTGAGGATGAATGTTGTAGAAATGCTGAGTTGGTATAACAATGGCAGGGAGTAGCTAGGAGTGGAAGGCACAATGCAATAATGAGGAGATGAGGGAGGACCTTAGATCCTTAGAGATGTAGGACAGCTTGTGTATAAATTTGTAATGAGCTTAGATACTTCCACAGTGCACCACATCTCACTCACTTCATTTGTGAGGAGCTTAGATCCTCACATAGTGCACTTCATTCTATACACACTATTTGAAAGGAGCTTAGATCCTCATATAGTTCACCACATTTTATTCACAGGTATTTATTAGTTTAAATGTAGCAGAGATGTACATTTATTAATAAAGCACAGTATTTGCAAGGATGCTTTGATCCTCATATAGTGTACAAAATTTCATGTACACTATTTACAAGAAGCTTAGATCCTCATATAGTGCATTCTATTTTGCATACACTATTTTTGAGATGATTGAATCTTCATACATTGCACTATATATCATACAAATGCTTAACATTCACATTATAAACTTCTTAATTTAACATATCATAAGTGTATCCTTTGTGCAACTTTTGAAGGAGCTTTGATCCTCATATAGTGTACAACATTTCATGTACACTATTTGCAAGAAGCTTTGATCCTCATATAGTGTACAACATTTCATTTACACTATTTTCAAGAAGCTTTGACCCTTGAACATTTCATGTACACATTTTGCAAGAAGCTTAGATCCTCATGCAGTTCATTCTATTTGCATACACAATTTTTGAGATGATTAAATCCTCATACAGTGCACCATATTTCATACAAATGACTGACATTCACATTATAAATTTCTTGATTTAACATATTATAAATGTATCATTCAGGCAACTTTTGAAGGAGCTTTGATCCACATATAGTGTACAACATTTCATGTACACAATTTGCAAGAAGCTTAGATCCTCATGCAATGCACTCTATTTTGCATACACTATTTTTGAGATGATTAAATCCCCATACATTTGCTCTTACTTAGCTTACCTCAAAGTACTACCTCTCAGTAAAGACTGAAAGTAAATAAATAAGTAGTAGAGTTTATAAAACAAAAAAACTTTATTCTTGGAGGCAAAGAAACCATAAAATTAACTGACTTGATCGGTTTGCAAAAAAGAAAGCACATACACTAAGAATATGTTTTTTCTCACAGCTTTGTGCTCAAGAATGCTATGAAGGCACCAAACAAGAAGCCACAAGGTAAAGCTTCGAGCATTTATAGGGGTGTCACGGCGTGACGCCGGTGACTGATCAGGTGACTGGCAGGTGACTTTTGTTTGCTGTGGTATGCTAGGCCTACAACAGCCTACGGCTCAGGATTCATATTTTGAATGCCATAGGCTGCAGCCCAGGCCGACAGCTTTGGATGGCTGAAATTATCTGTATAGTACCTCGAATAATTATCAACCTTTCAGTGTCAGTGAGAAATTAACAAAAATACAAAATACCTCTATGTCAATTATTGCGGCATCCCAAGGACCTCGGGTGTCGGGGCCCTGCCCTATGATCACGAACATGAGTAATGCTGCCAAACCTGCCACTGCTTCCCACCGTTGTGGGAGTGTATCTGGGTAGGCATGTGACTGCATAGCATATACATACCATAAAGTATTGTAGACTACATCAATCCTACCGTGACCATCCCAAGCACTGCGATACGCTCCCAGCTACTCTCCCTGATACACCGTGCCAAAGCAGAAGCTGCACGGAAATAGAACCATTTTTGAAAACGGCTCTGTCCTGAGCCGAGGCTGAGCCTGGGCCTGCCCAAGCCTGCTACCCCGGCTCAAGCTTAATTTTGGGAAACCTAAGCCTGGAAATACCAGGCCTAAGCCACTCCTTTCAGGCCGAGATGAGCTGGCACATCACTATTCCATTATAATCTATCAAGCGACAATTAAAGCAATTGACTGATGCCCTTGCATGCATGATGGTTGCTAATTCCAGACCATATAAATCAGTTCTAATTTTCTTTGATAAAACCAAGCCACGAGAAAATTAGTATCCATAAAAACTACCAAAAAAAAGGAGTGGTTTTTCCATAAAATAAGAAATTTCCTTAAAACTAAAACCAGAAGAGCTCAAATTAAGGGCGGAAAATCCTCAAAATTTACATCCGTGGCATTATACTGTATATCCGACCCCTTAGTTGGCCCAGAAAAGCGTGGGCTTAAAACCCCGTGTTTGGCCGCATTCTTGATCTTGTTCATAAGAACAATCTCTGCCGGCATAAGCAAACTCAGAGATTTAGTTCCCAACTTGTATCGCTTGCCAGGGAGGCGTTGGTGGAAATCCTTTCCCACAAGCCACTTCTCCAGCGCCTCACAAGACATTTTCTTTGGATAGTCCATATCGTTGGAAGTAGAAACATCGGGGGAATCGCCAAGAAGGAGTTCAGGTATGACGAGAACCCATTCAATAGCTTTGACATTGGCATCAAGATGGATCCACATCTCATCCTTGTGTTATCAAGGACAGAGCAAGTTGAGCCCACACCTAATATTTGGCATGAGGATTGCTGAAATGGTAGAAATGGAAGAATGAAGACTTACCGGTTAGATGACTTGTTTTGTATGATTATTATTCTCGCCGGAAATTTTGATGTCTTTGAGATCTTGTAGAAAAGGCCGTCCCCTGTTTATGTATTTATGTGCACCCAAAGAGGGTCTAGAATGCAAGATGAGAAGAAGCAAAGAAACGTCAATATAATTCAGGGCTACAACTTGGATGGATCAAGTGAACATTACACGGCAGAAACCGCTATTTAGGTGACAAACGAGTAAAGAACTACAAGTACAATACTCAACCTTATATGTAAAATATGTAGCCGTTATGTACAGAATAAAGAATACGGACGAAGAGTAATATGGAAGCAGTGTCCGTTCACATACTAATACGACCTGTAACAGTCCTACGTCAGCCAATCTTCCAGTGGGAGAAGTGTCAAGCTCATATGTCATGTCGGGAGACTGGGGAGCCCAAGGAAGCACAAATATTGTCGTCGAGGAATTTCTGTGCCAATTTGCTTTTATGTTTTGCGCATTTGGCCTGCTGAAAATAACGTCTTGGTTAGTGAGGTTGTAATCAGACAGAGTTCCGAGTAATTCTTCCTTGCATATTTGACCCCGTTCATGATGCAATTGGTCCAAATAAATCTCCCAGTGTCTTGGGCAGTCACGCATCTGAAAACCACCAAACCCCATCACCATGCTTCACCATCTTCTGCACATTCCATTCCAAAAACTCCTCTCCCATTCTTCTCCTGTTATACTTTCTTATATCGAATCCGTATAAGTTATACTTTGACTTATCAGAAGGGATAACCGCCTACAAATCTGTCAAATCCAAATCCTCATGCTGTTGTTTTGCAAAGATTACATCGGAGTAGATGCCACAATTTTCCAAGGAAAAGCTGCCTCCTGACATCCTCGCCATTGCGGCACTGCCCAGAGTCAATCGCTTCTTCAGCACAACTAAGATTGTTGTGGCGGAAGCAATAGCGGTGACGGTGAGTGACAGCTGAGCTGGTTTCAACACAGAAGACTAAAAAAAGCATGTAGTTAACCGTTTCAACGAGTACAAGTTCACAGTTTTTATCTACACCGGTAGGCTCTCCTTTATACCTATATATATAAGAGTGCTCCAAGGGTATCTGTGGGGGTGACCCAGATAGCAACCTTTGATTTTTGGATGGCTATTATGCTTTCCAGTGGGAGATTTCTACCAAAATATCAGCTGATACCACCTGTGTTCATTCCTATGATAGCCTGATCTCTGATCTA
>JASFDE010000439.1:0-12620 GCA_036937135.1 Nidula niveotomentosa | reverse complement strand
TGGACTCCAAGACTCTAGCTGGACTCCAGCTGGATTCCACCTAATTTTGTGGAGGAGTGCAATGTCCTCACCCAATCCACCCTGGTTAACTTTGATGAGTAATAGTCTTGTTTCCAGTATAGTGGGGATGCATAGAGTGTAATAGCAATTCCAATGACATTGATCATATATGCTGCAGCTATTATTAGCTGTTGCTGCTGAGTTTCTTGCAGAGGAGGAGGCAAAAAGAGTGATGTGCACATGATAAGATCCCAGGAGATTGACTGATAAAGTGAGTGCAATAGCCACCCTCAAATTGTCAACTGTCAGAGTAATCTGGCTCCATCAAATCTATATTCATTCTGCATACTCAACCTGAATAATGGATACCAAACTGACTCTTATTGCAGAAGGTGAATGTATTTGCTGCAAGAAACATTACATATATCCAAAACATACTATTAATCTGCAGCTCCTCATCATCACTATCAGCATCTGCATCTCCATTGCCCTTTACTTTCATTTTTGTAGTCTATTTTTTGTGTCATATCCTGTTCATCCACAAGTCTCACTCTTCACCTCTACATTACTCTGCAATATTTCTACATTACACCTCAATTCTCTAGTATGAGCTATTTCATGCTCTTTACATCCTTCCTATATCTTGATTATATCATTTTCCAGTTTCCTGGTTTTTATTCCCTCCATCATGTCTGAGGACTCTCTTAAGTCCTACTCCTCTGCTGCTAAACTGCTGAAAAGGTGATTGCATCTGTAGTGCCAGAATCCTAAATACTAAATTGCTATGATTCTACACCAAACTTCTCTGTCTTATTAAGATTGTGGGGGCAAGTCTGAATAGGGGTGTAATTGAGAACTAACTCTAAATACTTGATGGAAATATGAAATAATGTTTGGCAGACTTCTAGCTAGGTGCAGTGGGTGGCCTTCCTTGCCACTGACCCAGTTTCTGTGCTTGTCAAGATGGTCTTCCTGTCTCTAAGAACTGCTAAAGCCAACTTATTCTAGTAACAGGTTGCACTACCTGTGATAAATTTGAAGTTTATCCCAAGGGTGGTCTTCCTTCTCTTGCAAAATACAATGAACTCTCTAAATGCTGTGTGGGATGGTCTTCCTTTCCCTGGTTATTGCAAGACAGTGGTCTTCTTTCTGTCCTTAGGATGCAATTTCTAGGAGATGGTCTTCCTTTCTCCAGATTTTGCACTTTTTACACTAGCTAAGTCTCGAGGAATGGTCTTCCTGTCCCTCAGACTTCTCAGATAACTCCAAAACACTCAGGACTAAGTCCTTGTAACTTAATTTTGTTGTTCCCTTATTCTGCAAACTCTCAAGGTGTGCAATAATTGATTGTTGCTCTCAGGAGTCTAGCGCTAGCTAGACTATTTAATTCAAAACCAAACAAGGGCTGCTTGTATACTCAGACTTAGCATTCACAGAAGCTGAGAGGCTCATCACTGCAGATTGCTGTGTGCAAGAACAGGGGTAGAATCCCTGTTACTTTTTCTGTTATGAGTCCCCAAGTTTTTATCCTTTCCCTAGTTTCTTAATTTAGATCAGTCAATAATCTTTATTTTGGTTTGCTTCTGGCTTGGGCATTGCTACTGGAGGTCAGCATTTTTAGCAGTATTCACACACCAGCTTGTGTTTTCTCTGATATGTTGTTTGCTACCCAATGGGGCTTGGATTCTCTTCCTGTGACAGGTCCTTTTATTCTAATTTTATCTATTACTATTACTCTACCTGCCCTTTGGCAGCTACTGTGGCAGCACTCTTGCTTACTAGGTTCACCTGCATTTCTCTAGACGCCTTATGTGTACATGTTATTTTTTCTGTTTGTTGCCAATTAAATGACATAGCTTGTCTGGGCTTGGCTATACAGCCTAGTTATAGGTGTTTCTCAAGCCTGGCCTAGCCATGTTGGCTCTGTCTGATTCTTGGATACCAGGCTCTATTTTTAGTGCTACAGTACTTCCCTTTTGGCTTTATGCTAGCTGTACTCACTGTCCAGTATACTTAGGTATTTTTTTCTGTTATTCCCCTGTGGGTATTATATTTCCTTTTTATCATAGATCTATTAGCAAAACCCATATTTGTCAGGACTTCGCAGGTTTAGAACCACCCCCAGCATATCACTGCTACATTTGAAAGAAAAGACCATAGCATCAAGGAGGACAGATTCACACCCAGCATTTATTTGCCTCTGCACACCAGCTCCTGTGGCACCTGCTGGTTCTGATCCATTCCCAGCTCATGAGCACCACCACTGGTCCTGAGTTCAGCATGGATCCAGGAGGAGCAAAGGAGAAGTACCTGTTCTCATTCCCTGCCCATCCCTGCCCAATGCCACACCAGATTTTTCATTTGCTGATGGGGGTGTTGTAGGCAGATATTAAGGCATGGTGTGTGTCCTATTCTTTCTCTCCTATTTGTCCACCTACCTTTCTTTTTTTTCCTCTCTTACTTTCTTGGATTTGTAGAGCTCAATGAAAATTTTGAATATAGACTATGACCTCATCCCCCTACACCACCCTGACTTGCACCACACCTACCCACTCCCACCTGCTGAGCAGCATGTGCACTTCCAGAGCATCTCCACAGTGTACAAGGTCCTCCACTGCAGCTCACTGTGCACATATCCAGGGCAGGACAACTTTGATCCCTACATCCACAAATTGGACAGGGGGAAGAGGGCATACTATGCAGTGCATAATTGGCATGCAGAGTATAAGGCAAGTGAAAGGAGGAAGAGAAGATGGCAGAGATGTTGAGGAGGGAGAAGATGATTTTGTTGTTTGGGGTACTGGTACATCCTTATCTTCTACTTTCACCCTCTGCTCTCACTGTTGCCCCTGCCCCCATTTTCCCACTTTCACCCCTATCCCTCCTTTATTTCATCCCCTTATCCACACCTCCTTCCCTCACCCTCACAGGCACTTGCTGCCAGCTTATATCCATCCCTCTTCCTTGGCTCACTCTGTTTGGACAAGACACATCACATGGCTGCAAGCAACCTCTTGCAGGTGCAGAGGAAGCAAAGGAGATAGGCAGAATAAGGAGAGAGAAAATGAAGGAGAGAGTGAGGGAGTATAGAAAGTGGGAGGGGGATGGGTGTGGTGAGAAGGCTGGGAGGAGGAGGAGGATGAGGTGTGAGTAAGAGTTTAGTGGTGGCACTGAGGGGAGTGGGTGCAGAAGTGGGTGGGGGCACTGGTGCTGGTGCTGGTGCAGCAGTGGTTGGGTGTGCTGGTGGTGAAGATGTAGTGGTAGGAGAGAAGTGGAGAGCAGAGGGTGTGGGTGCTCAACTGGTAGGATGGATGACTGAACCAGAAGCATACATAGAGCCCACAGAACCAGAAGCACATGCAGGTGCAATGGAACCAGGAATAACTGCCAATCCACCACCTCCCACCACCCAACTGGAGCTGAGTGCCTAGCCACCTTCTGTCACTTTCATTACAGCCTGTGAGAAGTGGCATGCTTCAGATGGACAATCACACATTGAGGACAAGGAAGAGAATGGAAGTAGGCACAGATGGGCACAGGTTTTTGCTGTGCCATGTGTGTGCTGTACATGCAAGTGCATGCAAGTGTGTATAGGTGCATGCAAGTGCAAAGTTGGTGCATGCAAGTGTGTGCAATTTTATACAAGGTGCATGCATAGCTGTGTATGCTTTATACATTTGCATGCAATTGAGTGGTAGGTACATGGCTTCAGTGGGAGATTGAATTGAGTGAAATATCATGAGAATTAGTGTATTAGAACTGTTCTAAATTTTACTTATTGATTGAAATATAAAATTTAAATTAATTTCAAAGCTCTGTAGATTATTCTACCTTCTCACAGTGCAGACACCCATAGAATCCAATTATTTCTTTCCAGGCTGATGACCCTGCATTGACTTTGCAACATTCATGTCACTGTGTCAGTGTGGCTATGTTTATTATTACCTTAAAAGGCATTCAGTGATATCTGAACATCAGTTTGGGGAAGAGCAAGTAAACTGGCATGCATATTATTTTACAAGTACATTCAAGATATTGACACCAAATAACTCAGGTCCTATGTAATATATGTATGAATTGAATGTAATGACAAAGAAAGGAGAAGGAGACTTAATATGCTATGGTCAAAAGCTGTGTAAATGGAAAGCAATAATAAATGATTGGGGGAGAATTATTTCACAGAGGAGTCATCATGACAGATGCATGTATTGTCACAGTACTTCCTAGTTGCCTCTTAGAAGGTGCATGCACTCAAATACTGTATGCATGCACTAAATTATTGTGTGCATGCAATGTGCATGCAGGTGTGTGCAAGTGCATGCCAAAGGGGAGTCAGTACATACATATGTGAGAAAGTGGTGCATGCACATGTTAGGTTCTTTCTTGAAATAAGTAAAAGAATTACAAGTGTTATGGACTTTGAAGCTTGGGTACTGACTGTATTGAATGGCAACCTGGGACTCATCGCAGATCTAATGGCATATGTGCCTTGTTCAGTCTGCAAATGCAAATGACAGTGCACTAATTGCACCATTGCTCTGAAGTCATTCATTATATAGCCTATGTGTATCCTAATATGTAGTTAATTATTGAGAGAGATGATACAAGAAAATTATCATCATAAAAGGCCTGGCTATATGTTGGGTAACACCATGCTTAGGAGTAAGGGTGTAAATGACAGTGCAATAACTGCATTATTGGATGGATTCTTCTAAAATTACATATAATATGGTCTACATGTATCCTACATACCTATTTAATTATTGAGACGGTAAAAACAAGAAAATTATTGTGACAAAAGGTCTTGCTATATGTAGTGTAGCTCCGTGCATAGCAGTAATGAGACCAAAATTTCGAAAATTTATTGCATAATACACTACTCTGACGGCACATTAAAATCTTAAGACTAAAAACATACTCAGATATAGGCCATTTATCAGGATTGCCAACGAATCTTACATACCAAATATTTGCCCATGCGTGAAAGGTGCGTGCAGTGCGTGCAAATGTGCACGCACCATGCACGCACGTGGCACGCATGTCATGGCACTTTCTAGTTGCCCGGCGCAGATGTGTCAAGGGTATCTTTATTCCATTCGATTATTTTCTTTTTTCTTTTTCAATATTTTATACCTAACCGTAAAATCAAATTCTGTATTTCGAACCCCTCTCTTCTTCTATCGTGGGGGTTTACAACGTACCTCCGGCCCTTTGTCGCTGCTCCGACCAGCTCATCCGTCGGGATCTCAACATCCTGCAGACCGAACACCTGTACTTCCGCCCGTCGGCTAGATCCCTCTTCCCCTCCTGCTGCCACGTCTGCGGGCTCCATCCTCCCTCACGCAAACGGGACTTCCATCCTCGCCGCGTGTCTATATGGACTGAGGGGCTGGTGGAGATGGGCATGTATGTTTTCGTCTCCCCCTTCTTCTTCTGTCATACTCACTAAGTTCCAACCGTATTCGCAGAATGACCCTCATTTTCAATCTCATCTCCCCTTACCTCCCACGCCCCTCCCCCTCTCCTGAGGCGCACATCCCCGGCCCGCACACTCGCGCGCCTTCTCTGCCTCCCGCTGAGCCCCGAAGCGGAAATGACTACCCTCGACTTAGTAGCGATCTACGGCCTCGGTGCGCTGGCGGACGTGTTGAGGAGAGCAATAGCATGATATAGCCTTAAGGGCCTGATCTTACACTAAGTACATGCCCCAGCAAGGCTTCCCGCGATGCCGATGGCAGTATTGCGTTAACTTGTTATTCGACGTAGTTACGAGGGACTTACTTTACTTGTGTTTGTTCTGATTTGGACTACTTATTAAACTCACTCATCTTGCCAAAGGTTACATTGCTAAACATCATGGGCCGGCTGGTGGCGCGATAGGCGCACCTCCTAGTTGCAGTGAATTTAATAATTAGCATCGGGATGCGAGATGTAAACGAGGAATTATTACCACATTCTGCTACAGTGAACATTGTAGTTGGGAGGCCTTGTTAACTAAGTTGCTGAACTCCTACATTTAATTCAAGGCCCCTTTAACCGTTCTGGATAACCATGTTGGCTCATTCAATACATGTCGATGAATTAACAAGGATTACTTCTTCCGCACATTCCTCTCAAGTCTCAAGCACTGCGTGCTTCTGCTGGGACCGAAGTTTCACAAAGCATGTCAGATTCAGATAAGTAAGATGAATTTTATGTCCCTTTAAACGTAGAAGCAAACACTACAGGCTCGGATGTCGCTGTAGAGATCGGCCAATATCAGGGTCTTCCGCGAGATTCGCTGGTTTATGAGGTAGTTGTAAGGACAACGGAACTGGATAGATTATTGCTATGTACATTTATCACGGGAATTCAAAAGTTTATGCCATAGAAGTCCACCTACATTGCAATTCTGGAAATAATGAAGTTAATTCTTGAACTTTGGGTTACGAATGCATTTTGAATATAAAATTGGTGGAAACATATCAAACATACGTATGACAGGGAGAAGCGACGCCGATCGACTTGAAACAAGCTTTTTCAAACAGCGAACACTGAACTTGAATCACGAGGTGATCTGGCTGACAGTTGGTATTTTTGCTTCTAACAGAGTGATAATAATCATCGTGTGCGGCAGTCCAATCACGAACATTGCTCCACTTGAATACTCAATGTGTCGCTATCTAGAGCTTGTACAGCGGAAAACAAGTTAGTTCGTTGACGATAAGTACGCATAACCTCAGCCGGTGATCATGAATACATTAATCCTGTGTATACCTCTGGCAGATTCCAGTGAGGACTGTATGAGATACGGGAAGTGAAGTGCATAGTTTATTCGTGAACTTTAACTTACACGCGCTGATACTCAACATTATATCTGAATTATGCCTCGAGCCCAGTAGGCTCCTATTCTACTAGGTTCCAAGTCTCGAATCTAGATGATGAGCAAAAATAATGTCATTAACCGGTATTGATGAAGTCTACTCCCAACGCATCGGGCTATGAGTATTTTTGAAGTAGAAAGAGACGTACATCCATGAAACTCCCGTTCGACATTCTTCTTCTGCTTACTGTACTGCCTTCAATATTCTCCTGATGCGACAAGTGATGACGAAATATCCAGTTAAGGTTTGGCATTCGATAAATTTTAAGGGAAATGGAATAATAGCACTCACCAGAAGATTGATTTGGAAAGATTCAGGACCCACCAAGACCAAGTCGCAGGTTTTAAATTTATCGATAATACACAGCCTTAGCTGCACCTCTTTTGTGAGGTTGAAAATCTTTTTAAGTAGATTCCCAGAAGCACTGGGCGGCGGGATGTCAGCCGCACGCAAGAACAGAAATATACTGACACTTCGACTCCAATATCAGGTCCGAACAATCGACAAATCCCGCTCCCAGTGGAGGCGGGAAAGATGCCGACATAGCATTTCACCTAATGTATAAAACTTCATTCTAGTATAAAATAGACATAATATTAAGTCATAACTTTACAATTCACTTCCTCTTGAATTAACTGAAGCATCTCCAGCAATGGTCAAAATCAGCCGAGCTTTGAACCTTATCTCCACTGCTGCCACCAGCATTTTCGTCATTCAAGACTTTCAAGGGAACTGCGCTAACCTGCAGGGTGGTCGAACGGCAAATTTGACTGCTATTTTCTCCTTTGCGTGTGCGACTCCTCCTTCCGCTAACGAGCAGGTGAGTTATCCCACAAAGAGAACGTTCAACGCTTTCTTACCACTGATGAGCGAAATTATGCATTTTAGTGGACTTTTACTTCCACTCCGGTAGCGGGTAGTTATAAAGTAACAAATTTACAGGTCACGAACGCTGTACTATCCTATGCAAATGCCTTCGAAGCTGGTGATTGGAGAGCCGTTGGCCAGGGTACAGTATCCGTCATCAATTCAGCGATCACTTGGAATTTAATCCCCAACGGCAATGGATTCAAGTAAATTACGTTTCTGTACCGACTTCCATGAATTTGAATAACTACTAAAACATGCTTCCTTTGACAGTTTAGTCGAAAGTGGTCAAGGAGCTGGTCTTATTTCATGGCCTCTACGCAACTACACTACGAATGAACCGTTTGGGCCATTTGCACCTGTAAGAACCCCTTCTCCTGATTGTTTATGATAATTATTAATGATTACATTCAGATGGGATTGGCAACCGCCAACCCTGCTGATCCTCAGCAGCTGTTCAAGCTCATAGCCATTTGTGAGTGTACCACCAAGTACACTTTTTCGTCAAGATCTTAACTAACATGACCTATTAGGAATGGGAAAGGATTCTCTGTCATGTAGTGGCCCATGGTATATTATATAACATGTGGTCGGTTTATAAAGCTTGAACGTCCTTGAAATATTTTGTTATGTACCATCAGTCTTTACAATAGCATATTTCATTGTTCAATGCTTGTTATGAGTTAAAAATTATCATGATACTTCAATTACCAGAACCGCACAGTGGCAAGACTTTCCCAAGGCCAGCCACCATTCACCCTGCTGGTGTAATTCTGTAGCCACATAACTCTTAGCTGGCGTAAATGCGTGTGAGTTAATGATGTTGCACGTAAAGGAAATTCCCGTCCCAAGATTGTGGGTGGCGGAGTAAAGGAGGTCGAGCAGACTTTGACAGAAGGTGTTCTGCTCGAGATCCAAGTCGAAGGAGGTAAGGTAGGTGTATAGGAAGGCGGCGGAGCTGGTGTAGAGCAGGAGGGGGATGGGGAAAACGGTTTGAGAGAGGAGGAAGTGGTTTGAGAGGGGAGGAAGTGATTTGAGAGAGGAGGAGGAGGGTTGAGAGGGGAGGGAGTGGGTTGAGAGGGGATGAAGTGGTTTGTAAGAGTAGAAGATTAGGGGACAAGACTTCCGGGCAGGGGAGCAAGAGAGCGCAGGTTTGGGGCGTTGTGTAGGTGTTGGCATATCTTGAATTTCCTCTATATCGAGGAATTTGTAATTATAACTTACAGTACGAAGAAAAATATCTTTGGAAGACGAGTGGTGTAAGTATTTTCCCTATTGATCGAGACATGAGCGCGAACCTTTTGGTTTACAGTACCAACACAACGGCCCCAGCCCGCCCTGGTCACTTGCATGCGCGTATCCGTGTCTCACTTCTGCCGTCAAATATGACGTAATGTATTCGCCTCGCGTTTCTTCCTCTTTCAATTCAAGTTGCCCTTCTGTTTTCCCAAACCCTTCTTACAGCAGCGCCTCCCCCTCGACTTACGCGCAACCGTGGCCTCCTGCCCCCTTTCCCCACGCACTCACGCCTAGTCGACGTCCCTCTTCTCCGCTTTTATGTATGACTTGGGGCCTTTTGATGAAAGGGAGGGTCTTCAGATATCTAAATAGGATGTCGCTACTATCTTATATGGTCTCGGAAACTGGCTATTTATAAGTTAGTTATATAGGTGTAGATGAAGACGTAATCAAATTACTTGGTGGTCTTGCTTGAGTGTCTCGTATATTTGTGCATTAACTATATCGAACTTCTAGATAATGTGACAAGCGAGTAGACACTATTTCGTAAATATCCTTGAGTTGAACACAAGCTGAAGGGGATAAAATTGCTGTTATTGTCGGAATCTATGACCAGAGTTAAGAGATCTAAAAATCGTCGCGAAATCTCTAGCTGTTAGGATTTGTATGCTTACAGAGATTAAGCGGTCCCACAGGCTCATTCCTTATCTAGCCTCAAAGTAAGCAGGTAGCGGAAGATCGATTAAATGAAAATGAGAATGTGCAGGTGTTACACTTTTGGTCTTGGGCAGCAATTCGCACGATCCTAATTCCTGTCACGATCATTTCTGTTTGTTTTCCGAAGTCATTGAGTCCAAATACAGTTGTCCACCATCAGATGTTACATAATCATTCACTGGTATATCAACGATTTGAATTCGTTCTCCTGCCACCGGGAATCAATGTAACAGCTCGATTCTTTTGGGTACTTGGAGTTGAAAGTGTAATGCATATTTACATCTGTCCTTTTAAAATATACACCTTCTTGGGGTCATGGAATTTACTTAGAGCTAGTGAGAGTTTTATGAAGTTTGGTCCTGAGACAAAATATTAGAGCTTTCCTAAATGTTATTAGGCTCAATGTATGGGCTGAACAAGATGTGAATTATTTCTGTAAATCCACTACGCTCAATGTAGGACAAATAGCTTCATATTATCTGCATAGTTCCAAGTGCTTTGCACTGTTTTCCTATTAATTTGCCATTTGCAGGCGAACCGCAATGTGTATTACTTAGTTTTCCAGCAAATATTTCATGAATAAAATACTAAATCTTTGTTCTAATGTCTCAGATACTCGTTTTTTGTACAATAGAATGCAAGAACATTTGAAAAAGCTGACAGAGCAGCTTAATTAATGCTGTAACAGTGAGTGATAATAATAGAAAATGGACACACGATAAAGTATGCTGAATTGAAATACTATTGACTCTTAAAATCAACAGATAAAAGGTTCCCTGAATAGATAAGATATGTAGCTTTTGGATGCAGCAAATTCCAAGTCCGTAGTTATAGTGTTTATGAAGAAATAAGTCAGATCGTGATTTGTTGTTACATCTGATGGTGGATAACTCAGATGGTATTTTGACGGCGGCACCTGACGGCACGGCAGCCGCCGGCGTTAGCAGCTAGGGTTAGGGGCACACAGCTGACAGCTGGCTGCGCCTGACCTCGTCGAGCGTTGTGGATGTCGGTATGGTGAGCGTCAATCTGTAACTTTTGCCCATCACTCTATTCTCGTATCTTCCCTTACTTTCGCCCAACCCCCACAAGCAGAACCCTAGTCAACCCCCACAAATTTCCTCTCTTTTCGCTATTCGAGATATTTGGGAAGCCTAGAAAACCTCACCTAGGATAGCGTCTCCCTAATGATCATGAACCCCATCGCTGCATCCACGAAACTCCTACCGTTCTTTCTCTTGCTCTTTATTTCCTTATCAATCACTCTGATCATCCTTTGCGACAACGGCAGCTACAAAACTTGTTCAATCCCACGACAAGTAACACTCATCTTCACGTTTCCCTGTTCAAGAACTCCGCCTGCTTCTCTCAGTGAGGAGTGCATGTGCAATAGCGGTACTATGATCGGCTCGACTGAAGTTCATCATGGGCTTGTGCTAAACAGCAGATACAGAGAGGGTTCGGTGAGAACTACGTATGAAGAATCCTGTGGAGCCTTGTCCCCCTGAGATTACATGGTGCATATTGCATTCTCCGCGCATCCATATCTCCATGATAGCCGGCATCTAAATTGTTAAGTTACTGCGCTCCCCATCCCAGATGGATATATGTTCCGGGTTCCAAAACGCCCGTAAGGTCTAGGCTACACGTTACCATCGTAAGCTATCACGTAATTCCCCTCGTCCGGCCGCAAGAATCGCTCTGAATCACCGCCGACGCATTCACTAATGCTCATTCGAACACCGTTTTGCACGAGGTGTGTGCCTTTCTCGCAGTTGCGTCTCTTTTTTTGCTGAAGATTTCCATTTTCAGTTGCTGACCATGTGTCTCTCTGCCAGCTGGCGACAATGTGCTGAGGTACACTGAGCATATGCAAATTGCGCTGGTGCATGATCACCGCTTCCGCCATGGACAACTGGCTCCCTCCTTCCTGCTTCCATTATCCAGAGCTTAGCGTTATTTCTTGTCGTTTGATTCCTACCGCTTATCCGGCGGCACCTTCAGTAGGAGAGATCAATGTTGCACAAGCGCTTTGCGGGTATCAATTTGAAGACTGTTTCTCTCCAAAGATCACCCTTGCCTATTCCTACTAAGACCGGCAACGCCAATCGAAATCGTTGTATTATCCCAGTCTCTATATCAATATAAATAGCTTACGAACAGCTCTAGTGACCTAAATTCGCTTCCGTCGGACGGTGCTTTCCTCCATCGCGTGGTTATGCTTCTCAGATCGTCAAACATTTGACACAGCTCTTTGCTAGCTAATCCGAAGACATTCCAGTACTTACTACCGACCAGCCGCAGTACATATTCAAAATTTTATTTCAACGATAACGATCTGCAGATGTCAATCATAACGTAACGGAGATTTTTGACCTTCGAACGGAACTGGTCGGCATGTGCGCAGCGAGCTTTGACAGAAATAGGACTTCTTATTTCCCCGTTTTTTCTGCTGCGTCGCGACTTACATCACAGCCGGAAGACGAGCCGTTCTGGGCATGACTATGATCTCGTGCGTTGTATGTCCGAGATATTTTTGACACCATTTGATCTTTAATAAGGAATTACGAGCCATTTCGGCACTGCTAGACATCGAAATCTGTTCCATTTTCCCACTGGCAGTGATACAACCTAAGCTGCGCACAAAGAAATTAACATTGCATATCCGAAAAGGCAGTGCTCGCAGCGGCTTGGCCGTTCGAAAGGATTACTTCAGCATCCCCGAACCTCAAGTAACTTTGGTATAAAAGCAGCGGTGCGGCGTAAGTCATGAAATATAACGCACAATTCCTCTCGAACAATGCGCATCCTTGCCCTAACTGCTCTCTCGTTTGCTTCTACCGCCTTCGCATTTCCATCTTATAGCTCGCTAGCTGGCCTGTCGGAGGAACAGCTGGCGCATATTATTCCAACCTTACACACCCGTGATTCGCC
>JASFDE010000438.1:0-12635 GCA_036937135.1 Nidula niveotomentosa | reverse complement strand
GGTGCAGCTTCTTATAAGCTGAAGCCAAGTCCTGGTCCCTGCAGGGTTACATCCTTGCACCTCCAACTCATTCAGGCACCCTCCAAGTTATGCCTTGGTCCTCTGTCTTTGTTCCATCCTTGAGACTTGTGAATCATGTGACCTCCAGGATGTCTCCAGTTTGGTTTGTGACAATTCTTCTGGTGATGCTTTTATCAGTTCTATTTCTTTCTCATTGTCCTCTGAGTCATCTGTGAACACTTTTCTCAGTGGATCTAGTGTTGAAGGATTCCTCCAAGATAACCCATCTAGTCCAAAAGTCTTTCCAGCTTTATGTACTAAGGTAAACTGGAAGTTCATTGTGATGAAATCAATCCAACAGTTAATGGTTGCATTGGGCATCATGCCCAGGTTATTTAGCATCCCAAATAGATATTTGGCATTGGTCTCCACTACGAGATTTTGACATCCTTTTAACAGGTATATTTCTTCCAGAGCAATTCTTAACACAACAAGTTCTTGTTTCGGTTGTGAGTATCTTGTTTGTCTCTCATCAAATTGTAAAGCATCAAACTTTACATAGTGGATGATGGAGGGGTCTCTGTTGTCTCTTTGGTATATATACCAACCTACTCCTTTCCATGACAAGTCAACAGCAAGGACAATTGGTTGGTCACAGGGATATTTTGGGTTCCATATTTTCAGGAACTTCCTTATAGCCTCCTTCAAATCTTCCATTGCTTTCTGTTGTGTAGGGCCCCATTCAAAGATTGTGTCTTTCTTTAACAGGTTATACAATGGAGCTGCATAAAATACATAGTTCTGGACATTATTCCTTGCTTGTACACAGGTGCCCAGGAAGGATCTTATGTCTGACTGGTTTTTCAAAGATCCCCAATTCAGGATAGCATTGATTGCACCATGGGTGGGCTGTCTGCCCTCATAAGTACATACATATCCTACCACAGTAATTTCCATAGCACAGATCACTGCTTTCAGCCCCAAAAAGGTGCCTCCTACATACTTCATCTGTTGCAGTATTCTGTTTATGTTGTTCAAGTGTTCCCATACAAACCTCCTTATTCCAGGGTTCTCTGGGATTGTCTTGTAAGTCCCATCTGGCAATTTGTATCTCGTTTCAGGTCCTCATACCGGTACATCATCTATGTATGGTTTTGTGTATTCCAGCATCTCTTCTCTTAGGATGAACAATACATCTTCATGAAAAATAGGAATGGAGTTAGTCCATCCCATTGGTAGAGTTGCCAATCTCGGTGCTCTGAAGGGTGTCTGAAATGTTGTTAAATCTCTAGATGACTCCACTAACACCCATTCATCATAGCTAATGTACAAGTCTAGTAGTCCACTGCAGGATCTTCCTACAAAATGGTTAGCTAGTTCCTTGGTTGCTGGGGGCAATTCTGAGTGAGTGATTGTTACAGCATTCAGCAGTTCCAGACTGTGTACTGATATGCCAAGCGCAGAATAAACCCTAGACAGTACAAGAAAGTCAGCAGTCAAATGGACTCAGCACTTACTAAACCAGTTGTAATAAAAACAGTTAGTAATACAGAGTATCTAAGACATGATAATCTAGTCTAGAAACCACTAGGAAATCAACTAGCAATTCAGTTGGAAGCTGTCTAAGCAGACCCAAAGACAGAATAATGCACCAAGGGCAATACAGACACATCCAAACCTCCAAGAGATAAAAATAGCTGTCAAGGCTGAACTGAGAAGTACCGACACATGCTGCATCAATCATGTGCTTGTGCCAATGGCACGGCTCTAATGATAGTCCCACATGCTGGTTGCAACACTGCTGGTGCCGCCCCAAAGCTCGGAGTGATCATCCAAGAAATCACGATCGACACACTAGACATTACCCAGATGTCCTGAGACAATCCGAAGACCCCTATCTAATTAACACATGTTTATTTTCTGAATTACATAAGTACCTACCCTGTAGTATATATAGGCCCCCTCCAGGACCATGTAAGACCAAGCACCGCACCCCAGACAGACATTTAGCAGCCTCCATACCTAGTAGGGTATTGTAGAGATTATTAAGCAAATTTAGCAATTTTTGAGCATGGCTCTTAGAGTGTCCCTTAGCAAGTTGTCCCTTAGCACATGATTTGAGATATTGAGCAATTTGACATTCCAAATATAAAGTGATTATTCTGACTAGTACTTAGACCTACTGCCTTTGCAGTTCTGAGACTATCATATTTTATTAAGACATTTAGACAGTTTTATTTGATCTTTTGAGTACAACTCCTTCTCCACCTCTCTCAGTACTGCAGAGTATTTTATATTTGTGATATTTATATTACATTTATTCTATCACTCTACAGTATCAAGCATATTAGTACTAATCTCAGGCTTTTTCCATCTTTCTTTACCACACAGAACCATTTCAATCTATATGAAGAATTTGAAGGCTCATACACTCTGTTAGCTATCTTAGTCTTGATAATTCTACAGACTTCTTTTTGGATAGCCAATGGGATAGGTATATTTTGTTCTACCCAAGGGGTATGTTGTATGGTAGGAATCTCCACTGGCAGAAAGAAATCCTCTTGGAACTTCCCTCATTCTGAGTTGTCCCATGCAAAGGCTTTCTCTTGCTCCATCAGAAGATGGTGTACTGCTTTTAATTCCTTGGGCCATAGACCTTTGTTTTTGTGTACTTTGTTAATTTTATCTCTTCTTTCTTCATTGTATTGTTCTGTTGGGACAAAATCTGGCAGTTGGGTTTTCAATTCTGGTGTGTTTGCTAGAGGATCTCCAATTATCTCCCTCTTAATTCTATACCATTCAGGCAGCTCTCCCAGTATCAGCTTTACTTTAACTCCTACTGGCTTGTATTTCTTTCCTGCAAATACTCACTCCAAGCCTTGTCCACCTACAATATCTGTATCTACTACTTCATTTACTGCAAAAGCCTTGTCCAGACCTTCTCCTTTCTTTTGTTGTAAATGTAAACTTAGCATGGCAATTTCCAGTTCCTTGTACCAATATTCTCCTAAAGTATTTTCTAGAAAGACATACTTCATTTCTCCTGGCGTGAATCTTTCCCCATTTTGTGGCAGTACAACCTGCTCAGCATATAGTTTGTCTGATCCTTCATAGTTTGTTATACAGATGCACTCTCCTTGATCTTTGATCAACTCCTCAAGCTGCTTCGAAATTTTTGATCTCCCTTTTGCAGCAGAACTGCTGGTGAAGCTCCCTGGTCAAAAGTAGGGACTACACAGCATTCTCTTGTATTGGGATCTGTGAGCATCAACAATTGTCTGCCATTAGCATAATTTTTGACTTTGCTTTCAGTTAGACAATCAAAGGGATGGCCTAACAGCATTCTATAAGCTGGGTTTTCCATTATGTGCACCTGTAGGTAGTTGGTTACTTTGTTAAATCTGAATGGTATGTTCCTGGCAAGCCCACACAATTTTTCTGTCTGTCTGTTGGCACTTCGCATGTTTATAGTAATATCCAGGTTCCATGACACCTGAGCTCCCAGCACTGCCTCCTTACTCATTGAGATAATCTGTGAACCACCATCAAGTAACACTTCTTCCATTTTTGCCCCATTTACCACAGTGCTTACTTACACAACCTTTCTCTGTATAGCCCATGCATTCCTTCAGTATTCCTAACTCTATTTCTTGCTCATCTAGCAACAGCACTAATTGGCCAATTTTCTTCTCCCTAGGATCTTTAGCTTCTTGTGTCCATCTCAGCATATTTACTGAGTAACTTTTGGGTTCCAGCAGCTCTCCCAACTCTGGTTCATAATAAAAGTTCTGGCACTTGACTTGTTCCTGATTCCACTTTTCTACCTTATCTTTCATGAGCCCTTCCAGGTGCCTTGGAATTATTGTTCCATTGCCAAAGGTTATTCTATACCCATCCTGGAGAATTTTCTGGTCTTTCAAATCCTTCTCTTTCACTGGGCATACAGCCCAGTTATGACCTATTTGTCCACAATAGAAGCAGGGCCTCACCTCCCAACTTCCTAGCTGACTGTTATTAAATCCTTCCTTTTGATAGCTATTCCTACTTGTAGATGACATGGAGTTTGACATCTGCTTTGAGAATACTTCTAGGTGTGACTTAATATTTTTCTCGGTGCTGATAAGTTGGTCTTTCATCTGCACAAGTTCCAAATTCATTTGATCCCAGAAGTCTATTAACTCTTTCTTGACTTCCTGGTTCCCTTCATGCTCTCCTATGGCACCTGACTTTGTATGTGAAGGCAAGCTTGCATCACATTTTCCTCCCTGTTGAATGGTATGCCCTTCGGAAATTTCCAGTGCTTTGGTTATGATGGTTTCTAGGTCATAGGGATCCTCTTTTCAGATATCCATGGCAGTATTAGCTGCAGGGGCCAGTTGTCCTGGCCCCACTACCTTATGATATTTCCCATCTGTACTGAGTCGTGAATTTAATACATCCTGGAAATTTTTGTCTAGTGTATCACAGAAACATTCCACCAGATCCTGATTTGTTGCCAATCCTTCATCTAAGCACTTTGTTGCTTCTGCCATAAATTTCTGTTTAAAACTCTGTAACTTCTCTTCATCTTTTAATCAGATTCCATCATTCTTTGCACAGATTTGTTTAATCCTCCTTACAGAGGCCTTATCCAAATCTGCTGATTCTGGGTATTCTTTCCAGATTTGTTTTTTAAATTCCTCCCAGCTTCCTGCATTGTACTCCTCAAAATTTGACCACTCTCTGGCTATGTCAATTCTGAGGTATGCCGCTGCCCACTGGCACCATTCATTATTGTCTGTAATGCCCTTGTCTTTAAATAATTGCTTGAGAATCCAAAGGTAACTTCCCAGCAACTCTGCATCTTCAGGCAACCATTTTGGTGCATTTTGTGTATGTGGTATGGGCATGCTTCCATTTGCCATTTTTGCTGATATTACTTGGTTCTGGTCTGTTGAGATTTCTTGTGAACCTGACAGTGTACTGGTCCTAGCTACACTCAGACTCCCTGGTTTTTTCTGGTTTAATGGACTCTCCAGATGTGTATTTCCATCTTCTGGATGGTCCCAAAGGTTATGCAGGTTTGATTGCGTGGTTAAGTGGGCTCCTGCTATACTGAAGTTTTCTGGTGTAGAGTTTCCACACCTTGATAAGTCCAATTCTGCATTAATCACACTACCTAAATCCTGTGAAATTTGCTGTCTTTGTACTTCTAGGTTTGCTGAAATTCTTTCCTCAACTCTGGCTCTAGTGGGGTCTTTTATATTAGGTTGTGTTCTTTCTTTGATAAAATGTCCTCCTTTGTAGAAATGTTTATACATTGCTTTCCTCAAATTACTGTTAAGACAGCTCAAAGTTGTAGCACTTCCTGGTACAGTGGATGAGGCTGCTTGGTGTGTCTCTGATTGACCTCTTGGTGGTAAAGAATAACTCAAACTTCTTTGGTTGCTAGGGCCAACTGATTCTAAAGTTGTTTTCTTCTTTGCTGTTTTAAATAGTGATTTTAAAGGACTCCCAGTACATTGATAGCACTTGTTTGTGTGCAATCTGTTCATTCTTCAAACTCCAAAGTTTTCTCAACTAAATCTCTGTTCACCACCCCCCTGCAGTGGGTTCCAGATGAAAAGGGGATTGCATCTGTATTTTAGGAATCCCAATGCTAAATTGCTATGATTCTACACCAAACCTCTCTGCCTTATTAAGTTTGTGGGGGCAAGTCTTAACTGGGATTTAATTGAGAACTAACTCTAACTACTTGATGGAAATATGAAATAATGTTTGGCAGACTTCTAGCTAGGTGCAGTGGGTGGTCTTCCTTTCCACCAACCCAGTTTCTGTGCTTGTCAAGATGGTCTTCCTGTCTCTAAGAACTGCTATAGCCAACTTATTCTAGTGACAGGTTGCACTACTTGTGATAATTTCGAAGTTTTTCCCAAGAGTGGTCTTCCTTCCCTTGCAAAATACAACGAACTCTCTAAATACTGTGTGGGATGGTCTTCCTTTCCCTGGTTATTGCAAAGCAGTGGTCTTCCTACTGTCCTTAGAATGCAGTTTCTGAGAGATGGTCTTCCTTTCTCCAGATTTTGCACTTTCCAAACTAGCTAAGTCTCAAGGAATGGTCTCCCTGTCCCTCAGACTTCTCAGATAACTCTGAAACACTCAGGACTGAGTCCTTGTAACTTAATCTTATTGTTTCCTTATTCTGTGAACTCTCAAGGTATGTAATAATTGATTATTGCTCTCAGGAGTCTAGTGCTAGCTAGACTATCTAATTTGAAACTGAACAAGGGCCACTCATATACTCAGGCTTAGCATTCACAGGAGCTGAGAGGCTTGTCACTGCAGATCACTGCATGCAAGAATGGGGGCAGAATCCATGTTGTTCTTTCTGTTATGGATCCTAGAGTTTTTATCCTTCTCCTAGTTTCTTAATTTAGACCAGTTGATAATCTGTATTTCAGTTTGCTTCTGGCTTGGGCATGCTACTGCAGATCGGCATTTTTAGCAGTATTCACACACCAGCCTGTGTCCCTCCAATGCATTCTCTTATTAGTTCATGCTTTTCTCAGAACTCCAGACCAGTCAGGAACAGTTTACTACTCTCAGGTTTTGGGTTTGCTACCAAATGGGGCTTGGCTCCTCTTCCTTCAACAAGTCCTATTATTCTAAATTTATCCATTACTATTGCTCTGCCTGCCCATTGACAGTTACTGTGGCAGTGCTCTTGCTTACTAGGTTTGCCCATGTTTCTCTAGACACCTTATGTGTACATATTATTCTTTCTGTCTGTTGCCAAATAAACAGTGTTGCTTGTCTGGGCCTGGCTATATGGCCTGGTTATAGGCATTTCTCAAGCCTGGCCTAGCTGCTTTGGCTCTGTCTGATTCCTGGATGCTGGGCTCTATTTTTAGTGCTATGGTACTTCCCTTTTGGCTTTACACTAGCTGGACTCACTGTCCAGTATACTTAGGTATTTCTGGTTTTCTGTTATTCCCCTGTGGGTGTTAGATTTCTCTTTTTTTCATAGATCTATTAGCAAAACCCATATTTGTCAGGACTTTGCAGGTTTGGAACCACCCCCAGCATATCAATGGTATGCTCTGCAAGCTTGAGAGGATGCTGCCCTTCATAGATGGGTATTTTGGTGTCACCTGGAAAGTGCAGGGGTCCCTCCAGGGTTGCTAATCTCAGATCACAGCCTTTCAATCATAGTGCTGCAAAGGAACTGCCTCTTACTGACCACCTATACTGCATCTTCCATCTTGATGACAATTTCACTAAAAACCTCCAAGCTAAGGTTGGTATTGAATGGAAATTTTTCCAATGTGAATTTTGGGCAACATACGGTGCTATGTCACCTGAGGAGTTTGACTACCTTTGGTACCACCTTCTGTCATGATATCCTGCAGGCAAGGACTACCTGGAAAATGAAATTTATAATTGTCATGAATAGTGGGCCTGGGCCTGGGTCAGCTTGAAGTTTACAGCAGGAATTTGGACAATGGGCAGATTGAGGTTGAGAATAGAGTCAACAAGCAGTTTGGCAGTCCAAAATCCACTTGCTTTCAAATTTTCAAAGCCCTCAATGCATGAATAGAAGGTCAACAAGTGGATGACATGATTTGTGTTTGCAAAATATGTTGGCTTTCCTCAAAATCTTCTCACATCTTAACTGACAAAATCTCATCAAACTCTAGTCATCATGTTGCCAGCATCCACATAATATTGAGACCATCTTCCCAGGTCCACTTTGGTTGCTCCAGGAATATGTTGGCCCTTTTGCATTCCAGAGATGCTTCAAAGAAATGGAGAACAGCATGTTCTATTACACTGAATTGATTTGCCTGCCTGATGGCTTGAATTCTTGGGTTAGTCATCTCTAAATATTTAGTTTGTGTGAATTTGATTTATTTTATTAGAATGAGTATGCAATTGCAATGGAGGAAGAAATTGGTTTCCAGTGGGAAAAAGGAGAAGAGAATGTAAGCATAGATGAGAAGCCTTCAGCAAGTAACATTAACTAACACAGTTTATGTACAGAAAATGATTAGTGATTTTACTAATGACTCAGCTTATATATCTACCTGTTGGCTGCTCCAAATGATTACAGGATGAGGACATCAGGTCCAGTACCTTTTGAAAATATTGCATATAGGGAAAGTTCAGGCAACACATTCTTTGGCAATTTTGAACAATGGGCTTTACCTATGCAATTGTTGTATGGGTGTCAATTTAGGCATCCCATGCTGACACTAATTTCAAGTGCTCTCAGTTGTTAAGGGACTCAAGTTTCACCTGGCAGTAGTGAGGTCATGGTAAGTTCCTTTGTTTAAAAGTTGTATATCAACACAACTTACAAATTTTGAACAGATGGTATCAAGATCCTAACCTGGATCTCAGTACAATAAAACCAATGTCTTGCAAATACACTGCACAGGAATCTTGTCATGATCTGAGCAAGCTCCAAACATCAACCCTTCCAGCTACTACCATGATCTCAGACCCTCTAGCAGATCCTACACCTCCAGTCCCTCCACCAACAATGATGGCTCCAGCTTGCACAGTGCTACATAGTGCAGAAGCAGCACTACAACCACTTCTGCATGGTGTACAAACAAAAGAGCAGTTGGACAGCCTCCTGAATAGTATACATAACCTACAGTCAGTCAACAGATTTTAAAACAAAAATAAAAGACTTACAAAATGTCCAAGGGATGATGATATGGCACAGCAAGAACAAGAGAGGATTTGTGATCCTCCTATTCCAAATCCTAAAGGAAGATCAAGAACCCAACAGCTAACTGGTCCCATGGGAAGGTCATCCTCAAGGTGGAGGTGCTGGCAACAGATCTGGAAGGGAGAGGTTGACAAACCACTGCAGTCAGTGCCATCAACCATGACACAACTGCATGACCTGTCCCCATAACCAAGCTCAGTAGAACAATATATGGATTATGTTAAGCATCTTTGAATAGGATATCTGTGAAAATGTAGTTAAGAGATGAATATTTACATACTGTTATCTGTTGAAATTTAGTTGATAAGAACAGTGTCAAAGTGAGGCAAGGATTCAAATGATTTGGCTAACAATGAGCAATCAGAGTTGTACCTGGTCACATGAAGTTCCAGTGAGGCCATCCTCAGACCTTGGCTGTCCATCATCACACAAGGGTTATTTGAGGAACACAGGGTTTCCAAACAACAACTTATCTATAACCCTCCCTTTCCCTGAAAAGGGGGGTTTCTCAATAGTTTTATCCCAAAATTTGACATATATATTTAGAAACAAAACCAAAAGGAATAAAATGCAAACCATATGCATAGAGCTTAAAATAAAAAACACAAATGATTTTGGACAGTCAGTGGGGCCTTGAATGGCTTGGGTATCAATCTATTTCCATGCAACTACCTTTACAGTGCTTTTCTCCTTTCATTTCTGTGTCAGACACTTGATATTTCCAAAATTGATTAGACTTTATCAATAATCTCTAACCAACTTCTTAACAATCAGGGTCTTATAATTATTATATCTGTATCTAGTGTTCTGGTTTTTACAAGCTCCATTCTGTCTGAAACAGTTTGTCTTTGGGGAACAGAGTAATATATCTCTGTCCATCTTCACTGCTCTTTGTGGCTATTTCTAGTCACTCTCCAAAGCGATTATTTATAGCTTCTATTTGTAGTATTGCTTGGTGCAATTAAAGATATCTCTCTGTAAAATGCAATTTTGATCCTAATTTTATGTTCTCTTTGGTTTCTGAATCGTTCTTATGTGTTATTAATGATTCTGTTTTCACTTCATTTTTAAGTAATGTACAACAGTACTCAAATGAATTTTCTTTATATTTTCCTAGGTCTTTCTTATTTAATCACAGAATAATCAATCTCTTTGGTTTATCTTTATATCATCAGTTCAGACTCTTGTATTTCCTGTAGTTGACATTATTCTATAGTTTATCAGACTGATTGGTACAGTGCTTTTCCATTAGAAATTGAATTTCCATCTGTTTCTGCCTTCATCTCTAGCTTCTGAATTGATCTGAGGGGTGGCATGGGTAATATGTTCCTCCTCATTGGTAGCTTTTCCCCTTGGTGGTTTTTATATGACTACTTCTGGGTCCTAGGCACTTTGGTAAAACCAATCTTTGGTAATCTGCAAAGCTAGCAGCCTGAGGCTCAGCTCTAGCTCTCCAGTATTACATAGCAAGTGCTTTTGGTATTTAAACAAAATAAGTTCACACAAAACAGGTGGCCAGGTATATGCCATATTATCAGGTTGAGTCATAAGAGCTAGATTATGATGGGATTGTGCATGTGCAGTGAGAAGGGGTAATCATAGAGGTGCAGACCATAGTAGAGAACTCAGAAATAGAAATCTGAATATACTGTCAAAAACTGGTTTTCCTAATAGTTTTAGTTACTAGTATCTCGAAGGAGGATTGTATACATGATAGCATTATGTTGGAATGTCAGTAGCATTGGAAGCCAGTTCCAACAGTAACACTAGTCAGAATGAACCATTGGCTTCAACTTATGTGTTGCACCCTTCCAGTTCTTGTTGGATTCTACTTAGTGGAAATAGTCCACATGGTGGAAGCTAAACTGAGTGTCAGGGTGGTTGTTGGAAACAACCAATGGTTATTGATAACTAGAGACCAATTCTAGTGTTGAGAGCAGAAAGGACTATTCAACTAAAGTTGAACAAGAAGCAGAAGCAAAAGAGAGTCAGACAAGAGTTAGAAGTCAGAAATGAATCTTAGTTGATATTCAGATTGGGGTCTGTAGTACAAGATGAGACTGCCTAAATAATTGTGATAGTGAAAGCAGAAATAGCAACACTATTGTAGCAAGTAATAATAAGTCTGTTGACATATAATAATAAAATAAAGAATGGTGGCAAAAGAATGGTGGAAAGGAGTCAGATATATGAAAACATGTCATAAGCATGTCAAAAGGATTTGTGGATATAACACACATCAATTTCCAGGCTCATTTGGCTGGGCCACCAGCAAACAAAAAGGTGGACTGACTCCACATGTAGTGTGTGGGCAAAGGTAAAGACCTCCCAAATGCTGTGCCTAATGTCTGCCCAATTGCTGATACCAAACCTAGGCCCCATGGGTGAATCTATTGAATTTGATGAGGCAATGTAATGGTACAATGTAAGTTTCCTTATATAGTACTTACTTCTCAGGTTTCTATCAAATTCAATGGCCTCAAATCATTTGGTACAAAGTATCCATTCTATAGACTAAATCATTCAATACAATGTAACCCAAAAATGGACATGCAAAAATGAAGCAAAAAATCTATTTTTTTTTTTTTTCGAAAAACAGCCCTCAAGGCCACTTTTCACTTCGTTTCTGAACTTGTTCCTGACTTGATTTATTATCAAAAATGAAATATGAAAAATGAGCTCAAAAATGGATGAAAAATGCTACCATGAGCTATACTACAGATTCTTTATTTCACCATTTTAAAGGCTTCTTACATATTCTGAAGAAAACATATTTAGGCAAATAACAGGTTGACATAGGAACCCATGGTGCTAGGTGAAGAACTAGCCCATAGAATAAAGTATTTTAGAGATCAATTCTCAAACAAGTGTTATAATATATTTCAGTACTTCAATACAAAGAAATCCACTAAATTGGCCCCAACTGTACAAAAAAAATTGTGATGAGATTTTCAACTCATGATGTAGTTCAAGAGAGTAATGCTTGCCATACAATTTCACAGTTGGTAATAAATAAAATGTTGCACAACTAGCCTCTTGCTGGAGCTTTCAAAGTGTTCTGAAAATGATATTAAGTGCTGAATTTGTTACAACAATTAGGATCTCTCACTCTCTATGTAAATACAAAAAATTAAGGATGAGACCAGTGTTCACAATAATAAGATCTTACCCACTATTTTGAGAGCATAGTCACTAATTATGGAAAATCTAGAGGAACAGAAAAAATTGACATACTTTCTACATAAGATTAACATAAGCATTGCATTGGAGATGCAAATGAAAACATACAATCTGAAAGCAAAGGATATGTAAGTAGATAAAGTAATATCAAAATATTGCTTACAATCTGAGAGCCCACCATTTCAACAATTGCTGAGCAGAGAAGTGCAAAGATACCACAACACCACTTACCATCTGAAAACATCAAAGAGCCCTAGAGTAATTAGAAAAGGAGGGCAAAGAGGCCAACTAACACTATACCTCCTAAGAACCCAACAGCCTCAGAATGGTAAGTTAAGGAGGGCAGAAAGGCTGAAAAAAGCCTCTTACATGCTGAGAACACCCATCAGCACAGAAATAATTAGCATAGAAAGGAAGAGAGGCTAAGAAATTCCAGTTACAGACTGAGAACACCAAACAGCCCCAGAATGGTTAGCAGAGGAGGACAGTGAGGTTGACAAATGCCACTAACAATCTGAGAACACCCAACAGCCCCAGAATGGTCAGCAGAGGAGGGCAGTGAGGCTTACAAATGCCACTTACACCCTGAGAACACCCAACAGCCCCAGATGGTCAGCAGAGGAGGGCAGTAAGGCTGACAAATGCCACTTACCCCCTGAGAACACCCAACAGCCCCAGAATGGTCAGCAGAGGAGGGCAGTGATGCTAACAAATGCCACTTACAACCTGAGAACACCCA
>JASFDE010000437.1:0-12692 GCA_036937135.1 Nidula niveotomentosa | reverse complement strand
TCACAAACGTTCTGCATGTTGAGTACTATGAGACAAATGGAGTATCATGAGAATCGATATTAATATTTGTGAAGCTCGACAAGCTTCACAGTTCTGTGTGAGACTAAGCAGAGTATATATGCATGAGCAAATTTGTGAGATACTAACTGAGTATGCATGCATGAGCAACTATGAAGCTCGTCGAGCTTCGCAAATTTGTGAGACTAAGCAGAGTACGCATGAGCAATTCTGAAGCTTGTCAAGCTTCTCAAATGTGCATGTTGAGTACTATGAGATAATATTTGTGAATCTTGTCAAGCTTCACAAAATTTCATGTCATGCATTACTATGATACTCAGCATTAATATTTGTGAAGCTTGGCAAGCTTCACATATTTGCATGTAGATACTATGAGATAATACTCAATGCAATAGTATATGACTCTACATCATTATTTGTGAAGCTTGTCGAGCTTCACAAATGTGCAAGTTGCGTACTAAGCTTCATCAATGTGAATGTTGAGTACCATGAGACAAATGTAGTAGTATAAGACTTGACATCATCATTTTTGAAGCTCGTTGAGCTTCACATATGTGCATGTTGAGGAATATGACATAATATTTGTGAAGCTCGTTGAGCTTCACAAATGTGCATGTTGCATACTGTGAGACGTATTTGTGAAGCTTGTCAAGCTTCACAAATGTTCATGTCAATCATTACTATGAGACTCAACATTAGTATTCGTGAAGTTCGTCAATCTTTCCAAATCTGCATTTTTAGTACTATCAGATAATATTTGTGAAGCTCGTCAAGCTTCACAAATGTGCATGTTGAGTACTTTGAGAAAATATTTGTGATGCTCGTCAAGCTTCACAACTGTTTCATGTCAAATGGTAGTATGAGTCTCGCTTGTGAAGCTTGTCGTGCTTCAAAAATGTTCATGTCCAGTGACAGAACATTAATTCTTGTGAACCTTTTTTGCTTATCAAATGTTTATGTCGCTCATCTCACTTCAACAATGTTCATTTTTGGTAGTACTATGAGACTCGACATTAATATTTATGAAGCTTGTTGAGCTTCACAAATGTTCATATCCAGTAGTACTATGAGACTTGTTGAGTTGAACATCTGTGAAACCCAACGAGCCTCACAATTGTTTATGTCAAGTCTCCATTCCATACTCATCACTTCATAGGCACTCCTTCTCTACCCATCCCATTATATGTTTTCTCATCTCTACCCATCCCTGCCGATCTCTACTCATCCCTACGCATCTCTATGCATCTCTATGCATCTCTATCATTCCCTACTTACCAATCCCTACCCATCCATATTTATCTCTACCCATCCCTACCTACCAATCCACACCCATCTTTGTCCATCTCTACCCACTTGCACTCATATCTATCCATCTGTGCCCATCCCTACCCATCTGCGCCTATACCTACCCATCTGTGCCCATCCCTACCCATCCCTACCCAACCGTGCCCATCCCTACCCATCTATGTCCACCCCTACTCATCCCCACACATCCCTACCCTAGTTTAAAACCCTACCCTACCTCGTCAAAATGCCCCATAACCCTACGATTCAAAGATTTCCTAAAGCCAAATACACTATCCACTCTACAGCTTGCCACCCGTGATGGTCCGATTGTTATCCTCATTGCAGGTCATTCTGCAAGTCATGCTCTCATTATGACTTCAGATGATATTCGGCATATTGATCTTCCTGGTGTCAAGCAAGCTTCTGCACGAGATCTTACATCGAAGATCCGTGCTATGGTGCCGAAAGGCAGATGGACGGATGGCTCTGAGGTATCCACTTCAGACGTTCTAAAAGATACGGTAGAACTTGCAGATAGACAGGTGCACAATACTAGATATGGCCGACTTGCTATTATTGATTGTGAAAATGCCTTTCGGGATATTTTGAAATTCCTATGGCTAGCTGTGGTCCAACCTATAGTTCGAGCATTGAACTTGGAGCTCAGTTATCATGAATTATATTCAGTCTTTTAAATGGCGTAACAATAACCTTTGTCGTAGAAATCTAAACATCCGCCGATTATCAGATGGTGCCCTACTGGGGCTTTCTCGTTCCTTCCTCTTCATGCTGCGGGACTTTATCAGCAGGATATGTCCAGCATCGACAGCGCTTCGGACTATCTGGTGTCTGCATATACTCCCACAATTGGAGTGTTGTTACTGAACAAACAAAGCCTTTCTTCCAACACAAACTTCAAGATGTTGGTTGTGATTGAACCGACCACGCTACCTAATACGATTGAAGAACTCAATAAGATCGAGAAACATGTTTCACATGCACATCTGGTTAAGATTGGACATCCCGGGACACCTGCATCGACTGACGAGGTCCTCTCGCACCTTTCAAATGCCTCAATTGTACACTTTGCATGTCACGGAGAAAAGTACAATCATACTCCACTCGAGAGTGCTTTGATGCTTGACAATGGAAAGTTAAAGATTTCGCGCATCATGAAAGAACAAATGCCGAATGCCGTGTTAGCTTTTCTTTGCGCTTGTGAAACTGCCATGGGTGACGAAAATTTGCCTGACGAATCCATGCATCTTGGAGCGACGCTGTTATTCTCCGGATTTCGCGCTGTCATTGCAACCATGTGGTGTGCTCCTTTTTCTTTCTTTTTCTTCCCTTCTGCGACTCATACATTGTGCTTTCATTGATGTAATTCTAGGGCTATTGACGATCAAGATGGTCCAACTGTTGCAGACACATTTTATCAGCACCTGTTCGGAGAAGACACCTCTAAATTCCCGGACATATCTGAAGCTGCTCGAGCCCTCCATGTCGCTACTGCGAAGCTTCGTTCTCAAGGTGCTTCTTTCAAGCGATGGGTTCCATTTATTCACCTAGGTAGTTGATCACGTCTTCAAGGGACGTCCCCTCTTGAGGTTAAGTATGTATAATCGGGGCCCTATAGTTTAACCTTAACTGTAAACGTACACAAGGTCTTCAACACCGTTTAATTTTATGTGCACCACGTAAGCAAAGCTACGCAGACAATCTCAAAAGTGTTGAAACCCCCTACGAAGTATACTATCCGCTCTGACCACCAGAATGGTGGCTTCAACTGTGGAGCTTTATCATGTTTTCAATATTTCAGGATGCCGAAATTGTTTATAGGAAGCAATAGCTTGCAATCTTTATCTCAACTTCCGACAGTACGTATGAAAAATAGCGCGAGATCCTCTTGCGTCACAGTTTTTCGCATTGATCATAAGTAATAGACACTGTCCACTTCAATATATCGCCTTTTAAATTTCGCTGGTAGTCGATTGGTCCTTTTGTGGAAATTTATCGGCGCAAGGTAGATTCGTCGACTGTACACTACGGAAGTTGCGTCGGAGGGCAAAGGAGGGATGCACGAATTTCCATTGATACGTCGTGTGAAATTGCGGTTTCACATGACTTTCCGGGATGCCGGTCCGGTGGATCAATAGGACCTCCTGCCGCTCTTTTCAACGTCTCATTTCCCTCCCCGTTCCAACCACTTCCGTCCGTCTCCATTCCAATTATGCCTTTATCCTCTTCCATCATCCCGTCCTCTCTCATACAACCAGTCAAGAGACACTTCTTGTCCAGTCGTGACCGACATGGCTTGAAAAGCCCATATCTGCCAGGTGCCCGCCAACAGAATAGGGTTCCGTCTTGAGCCAAACAATGGCCTTCAGTAAGTGTATCCCGCCTTTCTTCCGCTGTGCCGAAGGTTCCCAAACATATGCAGCATGTTATCTCGTAGACCTACTCAATCTCGCACATGACTATGATTGACATAGTATACTACGGCTAGCCGCACTCTTCGACAGACAGATAGACCGCGGAATCCGTGTTCCCCTACATGAGAAAGCAGGGAGGCTATAATTTGTCTTAAACAAACCAGGTGCGCGCTCGTTCGTAACTTCCCTGTCTTCGCACCCGCGCTCACGCCCCGCCCCTTCCGCGAAGTCTCGCTTTGGTGCTGGCCCTTTCACCGATCCGCGTCAAGGTCATCGCAGGGGCTCATGCCTTAGTAGAGCGTATTACGTTTGTGGCAACGGGAATCAGGATACGAAAGCCTCGTCGCGTATGTACTTTGTTCGCGGGCTTTATCTTTTTTTCCTACTCGTCTGAAACGATTGTATCCGGTCTATGCACTGCCCCATGCAGACGATGCTTCATAGGCGCTTGTGAAATCTTCAGAGACACGGACGACTGGACGAGTGATCGGTGAGGCGGTCCGAGGCAAGTTCCAGAAGCAGCAACGTGATAACGACGTTACGTATTCTCTTCTTTTCCTCCATTCCCATCCTTTAGCACACGCGCACAGATCTTGGGACATCTTCTCTTTGCTATACATCCTAGCAGGACTCTGCTGCGCGAGGACAACACTACTCTTGCTCGTTGTTGAAGCGGGGTCCACCCTACACCCCTTTATCGTGGCTGAAATGGAGCCCGTCGTTGTGCAATGCCAAGTCACGAACGCTGGGGCGAAATAAGTACATCTTGCTCATGCGGCCCGCAATCCGGCGTTCCCTCACGAGCGCCTCAGCGATGCCACGGCCCAGAATTTGCATCTTGCTGAGGGTGCTGCCAATTCGAACCTAGATATCTAAAAACTGGTGACTGCTGTTGGAGGAACTTATAGGCGTTTGTCGAGCTGTGCACTGGTGGGGCACGGGGTTAGTGGACGTGATACAGACGGATGAGTGCAGATGCAGGGATGCGATAACGAGGGTGGGTCTTTCTCTTTCCTCTCCTTCTATACTTTCCTTCTGATATGGACAGTACAGTGCATCTTGCTTTCTCTTCGTGCCATAGGGTCATCTCGTCGCCGAAGCGATAGTACTGCGCTCGGCCGGGGGATGTGCTCTGCGAGTGGGACGGCGGGAAGGCACCAGTGAGGTTAACATGCTCGTCACTGGGCCTGGCTTTCTGACTCTATCTCTCTGTTGTAGTCCGACATATACCTTCGGCCTTACCGCCTCTGATTCTATCGGCGCAAGTGACGGGACTCCAGATGATTCGCCTTGCGGTGAGATCACAGTTCTAGCGGTGGCGCTTTCGTTGTGGTCCCCCTGGTTCATGGGGCAACCAGAAATCGTGTTGCCATAGCATGCAATGTTTATACGTACATACCGGCGTGCAATCCAGTTACTTTCCACGTCTTTTCTTTTTCTATTCTGCTATCTAACGTTCGACAAAGGTCATTACAATGGCTTTTCTTTATCTTACCTGTCTATAATTCCTTTATATTACTGAATATGCGAAAGATTTTCACAGTTAAATCTGCTTAGTCACTCACATCTCAACAAGACCATGTAATATTCCTGAATCCTGAGTGGAACTTGGAAGTAGCAGGGATTTCCCTCTCAATTCGGAGACTACTAGATATCTATTATTTGATATTGCAGTTAGGAGGAATATCATTTTCAAGTTTGCATACTTCTTGAGCATTTTGACTTGTCTTATTAGGTGTCTAAGTGCTTTCAGCATTATCCGACGGAGTAGGACGCTAAGTAGTGGATTATGAGCAAGTATAACTTGTGACAAATACTAATTCTCTTATTAATTTTTTTTTACAGTCTAGTTTGCTCTTCGAAATACGGTGATACACTTCAGAGGCACGTTGACTGCGCGCCTTTCCACGCCGATCACACGATGATGGACGCCTACGCACGCCTATGCACGCTAGTGCACGCTATCCATTCTGTGCCGGCACAAGTACGCCGACAGTGCACGCTATCCATTCTGTGCCGGCACAAGTACGCCGACAACCCTCCTCTGAACCCTGTACATGTAACTAACTTTATGCAATGAAATTAAGAGGAACGTCAACTTTCCAGGAATTTATCACCGTTATTTCACACATTCTTAAGTGCTACATTCCCATTGGCACATTCTGATGGACATGGTACTCGTGAGTACACGTTCACTCCTGAATATTCATTTATGTCACATTCATCCGCCCAGGGAGTTGTCCGCCATATATATCACTTTTTAGTACCCAGATATCCTCTAGAGGCACGAGAAGCCCGACCACTCTCTGCTAGAGTGCGAAATTCGCGTATGAAGATTGAAGGTAGTAAACTGATACTGGTAGTAAACCATGAAGTTGGGCGAAAACAGCGGTTGATAATTTCGCACTTGGTAACATTTTCAGGCCAAATCGTTTGATTCTTAGAAGAGAAATCGAAAATCTCACCAGCTGCAGAAGGTTCATCTGTTGTGGCTTCGAAACAAAAGCCTATCCAGGTATATAACAAGGAAGGTGAGTTTAAGAGCAAATATTCAATACTCACACATAATCTACATATTACTAGGTTACGTTGTTCGCTACCTGGAAGATGAGCACACAAACGCACCAGTTTGTAAAATCACCGACTTCAAGGAATCAAATAAGAGGCAGCTTATTTTATCCATTCCCCCCGGAGAGAAGTCGGCCCCAAAACAATTATTGACCCTTGCTCCTGTCCACTCCAGTGATATGAGCAAAGCGTATCAGGCAAATAAATTCTCAACTGAGGCTGATATCATAGATTCTTGGGACGGCATCAGCATTATGGGAAATTAACTTCCGGGTTTTCATTAGTTTTCGCTTATTTCAAGGTTTCTGGAAACTTAGAAACCTAGAAACTTGGCAGGCTAATGTCATTCCTTGATAAAGATTTTCTAGCCGGTAGGTTGCTACTTCTCAGGTCTCCAAAAGGTTCCCAAAAAATCGGACACAAGTTTTCAAGTTTCCAGATTTCCAGGTTTTTTGTGGTTTTTGCTCTGTTTCCTTGATTTTTCAAGTTGAGAAATTCGTGGAAATTAATTTACCAAATTACTGGTGGACTGGCCAGACAATATTGCCTTCTATGCAGTAATAATATTACTCGAGGTAGGACATTCCAGTACGACCAACGAAATAACTGACGGAAAAAAAACATCGATATGCATATAACAGAAATTCTAGTTCTAATTTTTACAACATAGTCGTATTATTAGGTATCTAGCTGCAAAGAGAAGAAAGTTTGAAACTGTATTTACAGGATACAGGTCAAAGTTATATCACAAATCCATCTCTTCTAGCCGTCTCTTCAATATTGACATCACGTCTTTCTTGTCGCTTTCTTATAAACTGGTGGAACGATCGATTACAAGCATGCTATCCATTCAAATACTATTATTGTGGATGGTTGAATCACCTTGAAATCGAAGACCTGAAAGATGAGTAGTTGGAGACACGAAGTGAATCGTATTGTCAGCTGCGAGGGCAACTCGAGCAACCATAATAGTTGGTGCGATGCCCTGATTTACACATTAGTGCAATTCAGCAGGAGATTATTCATTATGACGGATACGTACCGAAATAAAATAAAGCAGACAACTCGCCTCGTAATTCAGTAACCCAAAAACTTGCGTAGAGAAGATGTTGTCCGTCGGTACAACTGCCGCAATTGCTGTTACCAGTAATACGAGGGAGTACGCAGCAGCTGATTGGACCAGGATATCCAGTATATGCATGAATCTTTTTTTTGAGTGACTGTCCTGATGGGAGATAGAATGGATTCGGTATGCAATCAGGAGCGTTGTTGTTACAGTGGTAGCGAGAGATATGAAATATCCAGCACTCAAAATATCATCGAGAATTATGGCTTGACTCTGAGATGGCTTTAAATTGACGATGCCTGCCATTATTATTACAGACATGTAGACACCTTTTAGAAGGTATTAGCTTAGACTTGCTTAATTATAATCCAACTGTTTCACGGTAAAACCTCACCGATCTCTGCAAGAAGGAGAAAGAATGGTAACGAAATAGCAAGAATGGAGCCATTCCAGACATGGAAGCATCGCCATATCTATCGATAAATTAGAGTGTGTCCAATGAATGTTAGAAACAGCACTCACTAATAACCCGTCTGCAAGGGCGTTCGTTAAGAAAGTGCAGGTTTCGGATGCAAGTGTAGCCCATCCAGGGTTGAGGAAAGTTGTAATGAAGATCGTTTCGCGAGTCTGTCCACTGTTTACAAAGCTCCATTTCAAAAGTTCCCATTGGATGGCCAACTGAGCCACATTGAGGAGATATATCATCGTAATAGCGGCAGCGACGATCGCGCGCTGAGTTGCCTTCCTGGTCACTATTAAACTTCAATGGTTCATCATGAAGCTTCCGTTCATCATTATTGCAAGCACGCTTACCATAGAGGTATAGGGTGATGAAGTAGACCATTGTATAGACCCCTAAAACAAGCCATTAGTCCTTTCAGAGATGGCAATGTTCATGGACACAGACCCATTAGGAAAGTTAACATCATCGCGGAGTTGAGTCCGGTATTGATCTGCGCTTCCTGAACCGCGACGGATGGTAGCTGTGGGGCTTGCGCAGACATAACAGCTGCAGCGAAAGACGTGGGGATGTCGAGATTACTTTATCTACTTCTTAAGTAGTAAGCTTGGTATATATTTTAAGGAAACATCAACATGCTTAACCTGTCATTTAAGGCAGATTATCTTTTGCGCCCCGAAAAATTTGAACAAGTTTGATTTGATTCAGGAAGTGCTTCTGAACTTAGAATAGAGAGTTTCATGGGCGTTTCCCAAAGACAGATTAGATCGAAGCTCAACTGGTTAACGACCGGACAACTTGAGTGCTTTCATTCTGGCCAATTATTCTATTACTCCCTGCGCGTTGCATAGAATTGTTCCTCGAAGTTCTCGATTGCAATCCTCCCCTTTTTGTTATTAGTCTTCTTTAGCGATCATCTTGACGTGTGGATAATCATCTCTAAATATATCTCTGGGCTGTAATGTTATCACGTTTATTATTGGGTGTGAAAGTGCAGGTGTAGCATATCGTATCACACACTTATTCTAGCTCTTACTGCCTATTTGTCCTTTGACACTGATAATCATAGACGGAAGGTGCTTATTAGTGAGTAATTTTTTTTTGATCTGATATTGTGACATTTTTATTCCTGAATAATATGAGATAGTATTAGCTTTTTCAACGCTTGCGTCACCCTTCAAGTTGAAAAGGGTTTCGTTTCAGGCCTGCCTGCTTTTTGCTCGTATAGTTAGCTTTTCCGATCTGCATTATCTTGAAATCTTCCTAAATATAGCCTTGAAATATCTTTACCTGCTTTTTGGTTTATCATTTATTCTCGAGTGGAGCGCATGTCATCTTGTTATAGTTACTCTTTTCTCGGGTCTGCACCAGCAGTTTCATCGGTGGGTTTCGGCTTCAGTAAAACAAGGACTAATATATAATAGGAGAGGAAATAACTGAAATCTCATAGCAACATCGCAGATACATACATCTTCCGGCCCTCACGAGGAGCAATAAAAATTCCTCAGGGTTTCGTGGCAGCTCTTGTATTAATCCTGAGAAGTGGTTTTGACCGTGGTTAAGATGATAGATTAATTATAGTAGACAGCGGGATTGACATCCAAGCCTAAGATGATAATCATTTTGATATCTGCAGCTTCCCAAGGATGTTCGAGTTCGTATTCGTCTAAGTTCGGCAAGGAAGCATTGGAGTGTTAATTTCCCATCTTGTGAGCAGAGGATATGCTGAGGCCTGACTGAGGAAGGTAGATGAGTGTAGATGGACATAAAGCAATCTTATTTAGGGCGGCTTCTCTAAGATTTTCATCCTTATGATATGTACTTAAAGACGTGCATGAGTTTAGAATTGCAACTCAGATCAGACCTGGCAACTGGCCAAGAGCTCTGGCTTTCAAAATAATCTGAGCCAGGCAAAAAGCTTGGCTCGGTCCGGCCTAATTTGGCAGGCTTTGGCGGACTTCTGACCTGAAGCCAGAAGCCATCACATCACTACGCTTCGGGCGTACTACGTGCACCCCTAGCAATTGTTTAGAGCAGATGTATGATTCACGGACTATTTGGATCACTCCCCGGTGTACACTCTTACAGAATTTGGAAGAAAAAAAGAAGAAAAAAAGCACTCGAAGAGGACAAAATGTTTTCCGAGAAATGTAGTCCACTACGCGGCAGAATAGATGAAATTAATAAAGCCTTATCAACCTCTCGTTCTCTGTCGTCGTGGAAGACATTGGCACAGCGGCAGCGGTTCCCCGAGACAGAATTATGAGGCCAGGCACCGGACTGGCATTACGTGTGAATAGGGGAGCTCAGAGCTCGGGGGTCCTACGCCATAGGGTCTGTCATGGATCGGCATAATCCGGTTCAAACCGTAATCCATCCGTTATATAATCCACGGTTCGGTACCCGTGGATATATATAGCGAACCACGGTTCTGCGGATATTAGGCCATCAATGCAATTTGTAATAGTTGTCATTACATCATTACATTTAAGATAAGCCCCGAAATAGAACATCGCGTATATCTTATATCTCTCGAATAATTTGGGTGTAGCTCACCCAATTCTGCTCCAAATTCCATACAAACTTTCAATTAATTGGAGAGAAATATATGAATACTTATTCCACTGTTTAAACTATTTATTTCTCGGAATTTTCAATTTGTTCGTGTAATTTCTTTCACGAACTGCAAGCAGATACATTGTTCATGACCTGTGAACCTAACTGAGTAAAAAACATCAATTTTACATACCAAATTTGTGTAAGATATGATTCTATTTGAAAATAGCTCTCCAATGCATCTTCACTTGAAGAAAACTGATAAAAATTGGCAATGTTACATTGAATTCACATCGCTGCTATGCCCCAGGCACGCCGATGGTGTGGGTATGTCCGGATTAGCCCGAACCGAACCCGAACCGAACCGTATTTAGAAAAAACCGAGGGCCGGATACGGATACGTACCGGACGTATCCATCACAGGCCCTAGGATAAGGTTATGGTTGTGGGTCACATTGCTTAGTCAGTTAGTCACATCGCCCTCAACCCGGTTCGGTTTTATCTTTCCTGTCGTCTCCCGCGTTGTGCACAATCTTGGCACAACCTCACTGTCTTTACTCCCCGCACTCCGTTCTCCATATTTAATAATCTAAATTACACTCCATTATCATACCAACGGCTACTGTCTCCGAAATCCCAGCTCAACTCCCATGGTCTGAAAACATATGGAAAAACATGATACCCTTTGGGGCTTGTAGGAGCCCTCCTATGGCGTAGGACCCCAAGCTCTGAGCTCCCCTAATGTCTAACTCCAATTCAATAGGTTCAACTCGAGCTCAGAGTTAACGCTCAACGCTCAATATTAACCCAAGCCGCTTAACTGACGACGATATTGGTTAATATTCCTAGCATTAACATCTAAACTTCTCGCGACACGGCAGCTGGCGGATTCGATGAGTGATAATACCGGTCCGTAGTATCATTCATGCCTATGTCTGAGATGAAACTCTTACTTATTCTATGTTTTGCATAGTTCCACCACCATGGTTTGGCCCTGCTGTGGAAGCTGCTGTTGCAGCCGCCGTAGGACCTGATATCCAAGCAGCACTGGTTGAGATCGAGGGACACCTTCACAGTATGGGAGATCGCTTGATAGTTCTGGAGGCAGGGCTTGCAAGGGTATATTTCCCCATCTACTAATCACTTTCTATATGCCGATTTCTATGACTTGCAGTTGTCCAACAACGCAAAAGACGATGGCACGATCACGCCCTACGCCGTGGTGCCGTTCCGAAACGGCGACGATCCCATTCAGGTTAGCAGCATCCGTTTTTTGTGCTATGCTTGTTGCTTATAATGTTCAACTACTAATGCCTGCTTGGCCTGCCCCACCTGCACTCGTTCTACGAGGTCGAGAAGCTCACTGACCAGCAGCTCCACTGGTACGCTGAGGGGTACCTCGAGGTCGTTTCGCAAAACGTGGCTGAACAGAGACGGCGCATATGCGGGGCAATTGGAGTCGTCCCTAGTTCCGGGTGGTGAGTAGTGCTGGTTCTTCATATCTCTATAATCTGTGTTTTCGTCTCTGCTGTTGTGCCTTCCTTGTGTTTTCGTGTACAATCGTCTTTTGAACAAAATGACCATCATATATTCTACCTAACAGGCGATCGATGTAAATGAGTCACGGCATAGATAGGTACGAGTAAAGTCACAGGGCGTAGTCCTAAATGTACAAGTGCAAACATGCGAGCTGCCGCAAGTTTCGGCGCGTCGTAAGAGAATACAAGTGCATAAAAAGCAACTATCCCCACACGGGGAACGAGTCCAGACGCGCGAGGATGGGCCCCAGCTGGCAACAAGTTCCTGAACGAGAGGACGGATTTACAAAGCACGGAGCGCAAGTAATGGTTCTTTCTGAACTGGTATCTGCGCATGGGGAGCATCTTCCCGCTTCACCAGGAGCTGAAGCAGCATTCAGGGATTACGAGGCCCGCCTGCTGCTATCGGATTGAAGCGTACAAGTTTCACCCAGGAATGTGCTTGCGAAGATGCAGGGACATGCCTCGTAAGCCCCAGACATCAACGAATGTGCTGTAGCACTGAGTCTGGGAGCTGGGGCACGGCACTGGCTGGTCAGAGTGGCGGCTCCCCAGGGCATATTGGGCCACTGGGCTGGGTGGCTGGGAAAGGTACAGATAGAGCAACGGGTCAGGGTGGCATTAAGAGTGAGTGGAAAAGGGGGCTGGCAAAACAAGCCAATAGGTGTTGTATTTCTACAGCACCTGTTGAAATATGAACAGCAGGGAGTCACACAGTCACGAGATACAAGCAAGACGAGCTGGGCTGAGTCCTAGAGTGAGTAACT
>JASFDE010000436.1:0-12707 GCA_036937135.1 Nidula niveotomentosa | reverse complement strand
TCACCCCAATCATGTATTTCAACAACCCTCGAGCTCCAGTTCAACCAAACATTGTATGTGTATACTGCTGCTTTATTCGAGCAAATTATGACAACGTATTACCATTCAACGACTGAAGGTCAAGATAGCGAAGACATCTGGCCTTCCCATTCTTTGCCTCCCGAAGATCTTCGAATCCCTCCCTCGACTTCGCAACGTAGGCTAGAAGACGCATCATATGCATCGACTTCAAATTTCCTGAAACTGCGACTAGATCTTCCAATGCCTTAGACTTCCTCAGAAGATACAGTGTATGTACCGGCCCCGAGCACCTTAGAAAGAACATCTGCGCCGCGTGTCTCTATGGTGCGTACAATTTAACTCTCACAAGTTACATATTCATGGCAGGATTGTGTATCGCAGATTTCAACTTTAGATCCCTCATTTGCACCTCAAGAGGAGCTTACTCGCTCTAATAGCAGTTGTCATATATACATCGATCATATGCTGCGACGAAAGCACGGGCTTCGGCTGTGGCTGCCGCAGCCTGACCTTGGTCGTCCTGTGGAATATCGAAAAGCAGGTGTTAATATCGGTGACGTTGGTGTAATCACAAATAACGGAGGTTTTGACTTCCTCTTCAATATCTGGTTACCCCGTCACGGACCTATAAATCCATCTGATCTGCCAGATTTTTTCGACTCGCTTCCAAGACCTGAAAGGTTAATAACTCGAGAGCATCTCTTCGACCCATTCAGCGCTTTGTGCAGCGGTGCATTCAAGTTTGACACCAAGTGGGATGCCGGGTAAATATCTGAATGTTACTTTTATCATTGATTTTATTCTGACTATACATTCCATCAGAGAATGCTCTTTTGAATGTACAGAAAAAGAAGGAACTATTCTATGCTTGCCTGATGGGTCTTTCGTGGAATATCTCAGGAATGAGTGACACTTGGAAGATTTTATAACGAAAAGTGCGGAAAGCTGGTATGTCTACGCGACCGGTCACGCTGGTCGCACGACCGGACCCAATTCTCTTTATCTCATTACCAGCTGCATGAAAGCTTCATCGTGGGGCATTGCCACATATGACACGACGATGCCGGAACGTTACAATGTTTTGAAATTTGCAAGGGCCATAGATCCTAAACGAAAGTACATATGGAGAGAATCAGGCTCTGCCTTGGCCCGGACGGGTCCTTCTCCCGATCCAGGGCTTTCTACAGATATCGAACGTCAAAACTAGTGTCTATTTGTTCAGGGCTTCAAAATTGGGCTATCGGAGGAGGCATGGATGTCTATATCCCGCAACATTTCTATGAGTACTGAAGTTGAATCTGGTGGACGAAACCCAACATATCCCAACATGGCCAATCATGCTGCCAATAAGGACACGAAAGGGAAGGGACCGAGTTCAGACACTAGCAGTGGTCATCACTTGGGATCTGAAAATTCCCCACATTTTAAGTTGTCTTCGAACATCAGTCTAGTGCAATTTCCTCCGAAGACGGAGGTAAGTGATTGTTAAAAGTTGACTTCTTAATTTATAAAGTATACTGCAAATACTTTTTAAGTATTCCATCCATCCGATGTCATCAATAGTATGATGCTTGAAGAGGTAAATTGAGATTTCGAAATTTCCCGATATCAACCCCCTAACTAATTGTGACAATTTGTCTGATATAGCATCCCTCTGCAAGAGTTGCGTTGACTCATGATAAGGACTGGATTACGATATTAGATGAGGTAAAAGGATAATATGCAATCTAGGAATTAAATTTAATGACTATCGTCGACTAGGGAGATATATTCACTGCAGACATGATTCTTAATCGCGTAAAACGAAGGTTTAAGATAAACACATTCGGAGGTTTGTGTAAATGATTCTTTGTGTTCTATTCAGGGCGTGAATATTTTGTGCGTGGTGCTCTTCAGACTTCGCAGTTTCCCTACAGCAAAAGAGACCACTTGAGCTTTCACAAGTAAGTCTAGCTAATCATTTTTTGTTACAAATATTAATGCTCCTTCGTTACAATAGGTCACGCCTCCCCCGCTGAGCGCACATCTCACACTGAGCGAAGACCTTAGTCGGCGGCATACACCTTCTTCCCACAGAGAGGACCATTCTCCTTTCGGCCATCAAAGAACTCTCAGTTCTGGACACACACGTCGCAGCAGCTCCAGCAGGTCGCCTCGACCACTGGGAACTAGCTCTATGGCTAATTTCAGTAAAGAGGATCTTCACCACAGAACCCCTAAAAGGATCATTGTCTGTTGTGATGGGTGAGTACCGAGTCAGCACGCATATACTCCACACGAGGATGCCGTGTACTCTGTACAGTTTCTTTTGCTCGGTAGGCAAATTAATAACTGATGGCCATCAGAACTTGGCAGGAGGCTAGTGTTTCTCAGCATCGCTCTATGTACAGCAACATCCTGGTATGTAAATGTGTTTTCCTGGAGAAAGCTAAGGATGTTCTGACAGAAGCTTTTAGCATCTTACTCGAACAGTCAACCATGCAGATATAAGTTCGGAACACAGAGATATACAACAGATCGTCTTTTATCAGCCCGGCATCTGGTCAGAGAGTGACATCTATTCTGAGCATATCAAAGGTTTGTTATTACATATTCTTTGCGGTTTTTCTTGTTTTCTGAAGACTTCCCACAGATGATACGGGCTCATCATTAGGCATGTAATACTTTTTTGTCAGTTTGCTACAGGCTGCTAAAAATCCATCGAACTATTGACAGCTGCTCAAGTGGAGGAGGCATATGCGTTTATTGCTCAGTGAGTTTTTCTTTCTAAGTCTGCGCAAGTAAAGATATCTCATGGCGCAAACTAGTCATTATTTCCCTGGAGATGAGGTATTTTTTGAATTTGCACTATCTTTCGAATCCTGAACTCGATTAGATTTTTTTGTTTGGCTTTTCCCGAGTGTGTTTTGCTCGTAAAATGTATCTGATGCTGAAATTCAGTGCAAACTCATTTAGGGTGCTTATACGGCACGCATGGTCGCCATGTTCATTGTAAGTTGGTATTTTCAGATAATTTTGGTCGTTTTAGCGAACATTTATTGGAGGGTGAAATTGGAGTTCTTGATCGCAAAGATATAGATCACTTTTCGGGTATCTTTATAGCTTATCAAAAGCTGGGAAAAAGCAAAAATGATGCCGGTAAGTCTTCTGACAATACGTCTGGGAATTTGGGAAATCTCATACATGTTCTCTTTCAGAAATTCAAACCTTAATGAGAAATTATCCCGATGGAATCAACATAACTCTCCTGGAAAGAAAAGGGCAGATTACGATGACGATACATTTGCTATAAAGTCCATTTTAATATTATTGCTGTTTGTTTTAGTTAGTTAATGTTTTGATCCAGGTGCTTGGGGCTCTTCGACAATGTTATATCTCTTGGACTGTCTAAAGACTTTCAGACACCCTTTGGATTCCCTGATAGAATTATAGGAGAACATGTCGAACGGACTTATCATGCTATGGCTCTACACGAAACAAGAGTTGATTTTGTGAGTGTTGCTTTAATCCACGATATTTTCAGTACAAATGCCGTTCTTCAGAAATGTAATAAATTTGAGCAGACGCAACGTGGAATGCAGAAAGGCCAAATATTAAGACAAGCGGGTTATCCTCGGTATATCATCAATACTTCTGCTGACATTTGATATCCAGTGTTGGTTTACCGGTGCGCATTAAAGATCCATGCCATCACTCCGTTTGAATGACTAGCTATGATTATGTTAAGGTTGTCATTCCGATGTGAGATTTCTGCACACCTTTAACTTGCCGGTTACCCATACATTGAACAGATTGGTGGTGGTTATCAAGAACATGATCTGGCGGATTTGACTCTTATCTGGATGGCTGTTCGTAATCAATTTCATGCCTAATTATTTAATGAATTGCATGTTAATACAAGTTAATATATAGGCCAACATCTGTGATATTTTGTCACTAGACCTGAAACATCTGTCGGAAATTCCTCAACCTGTTGCACCATGGGGTCAGCAAGCTCCACATAAGTAAGTCCGAATGCACGTGTTTCATCATTCTGGGGGCTCACAGCTCTCGAAAGCCCAATTACTGGGATATTTTCTCGGGCAGTGACCATTCAGCGACCATTACCATATTCCCCAAATAACTTTACACATGAAACCATACATGCATCCGTCCTTGAACAGGCATTTATCTATCCTGCATTAGCCGAGATTGTCAAGAAATGCCCAGAAATTATCAGTTCACTCCTGCCTTTGGAAGAGGAGATGAAGGTCAATTGGCCTTTCAAGAAGGAATCACCTGACTTGTGGTCGCACACAAACCACCTGCAGGATCAAATGAATTGAAAGAAGACCATCACAAAGACTAGTCTGGATCGAACTTCGAAGCCCACAGGATTTAAGTCTAGAGACCATCCATGAAAGTACAGGTATCAAGACTGAGGTAGGAGAAGTTATTTATGGGATGGGAGGAATCAACTGGGTGATACAAAACAGAAAGCTGGTATTATAGATGATAATGCTGGTTATTATATTAAATAGTAATCCACAGCATGCTGAGGTATCCTTATGCCATGTAATTTGGAATCCAATTAGATGAATTTGTACTTGCAAAGTGCATGAGAGGGGATGTTGTCAACATTGAACTCTTGAAGCATTTTGAGCATGATATTGTCATGGTATCATTCATATTTAATTCTATTCTGGTTTATTTGTGTACTTGGTCTCCATTATTCACCTTCATACATGATACAGAACACCATCCTAGACTGAACATGATGAGTTGAGTGCTGGTTCAAGTATCTTCCTAAATCAGACAGTGTTTGACAAGAGTCTGTTTGGAAAATGCAATAATGTGTGTAAATCAAATTGCTTTCTCTGCCTGGGTATCTCTTGGGCATTCTTTGAGCTTTGGTCTGATGTTTTCATTCTCTCATTTATCTTCCTTTGAGTCATATCTCACTGCCTTGTACACAGCCATTTCTATTAGTATATAAGCCCCATAATAGCTAGCTGTGCAATAATCCATCCAGATCCATTATTCAATCTTTGCATCATCCCTCACATCAATGTGAAGTGGGAAAATCCTTTGGAATGTGTAATTTGTTATTCAGATTTTCAACTCAGGCTCCATTCAATTATTTTATGGTATTCTCTTATTTCATCAGCAACCTTGTTCTTTGCCATTGTCATTTCTGCCAGTGGTCCTTGCTGTGTGCAGTTGTCTCAATACATACAAGCACTACTATTAGTCATGATGAGAAACAAACCTTGTAGCAAGTTATGTAAATCAATCCTTTTGCATCTGTGCCTAAAACATCTGTTACTGAATCATGTAGAATATAGATTCTAATGATGAAGTTGTCCAAAGATTGTCTTTGGAGCATCTTCCAAACTGGTAAATTTAACTTAAAGCATCAGCCTATATGGCCTTAAGTCCATGTCATTACATGTCCATGCTTTTTCCATTGTGACTATTTGTGACACTGGCATCATGGTGGTGACAACAACTCAGCAAATGTGACACCTGCATCCATCACTGTCAACATTATCAATGTTATTGAATAACATAAGCTCTACAGTATGTTTCTGATCTTTGAACTGCTCCCTAAAGTACTTCTGAACAACTCCTAACTATCTTTCAGATTGAATCAACATCCTCATTTCACTGTTTCATCTCTTTTCATCCCACTACACCATTGGAACCATTGTAATCTGCCTGTTATATCCACAAACTCTTCCACCATGCTTACAACACTCAACCACCCTTCTGCTACCCTTCCACTACCCCTTCCATTACCATTTTGCTATATCCATAACTTGTTACTATGGACTATTGCCTTGTCTCCATGATACTTACTATTTATAATAGCATATCCAGATACCCTTCTGCTCAGTTACATTTCTGCTTCCACTTCTGCTCTTATTATATGTCAAAGACTTTATTATTACCCACTACAATAGTGTTGCTACTTCTGCTTTCATTGTCATAATTAGCTTTACAATTATTTGAGTAGTCTTACTCTGTACTATAGACCTCAATCCAAATATTGACTAAGATTATCTGGTTCACTCTTGCTTCCAACTCTTGTCCAACCTCCTTCTGATCTTGTTTCTAGTTCAATTTTGGTTGACCAGTTTGTCTTGCTCTTGACACTAGACTTGGACTCTAGTTGTCACTAATCCCTTATTGTCTCCAATGTCCTTCTGACCCCATGGTACTTCCTTCTGATGTGTGGATCACTCTGCTAAGTTGAATCCACAAGAACTGGAAGGTTGCAGCACATAAGCTGAAGCCAACAGTTCCTAGTTATATTGGTGTTACAGTCAGAAACAGCTTCTGACATTTCTGACATTTCTGACATAGCACTACCTTGTGCATGATCTCTTCCTTTAACTATTATTCCTAAGTCTACTACTGGGAATTCAGTTCTTGACACTGCCTTATGTAACCTGCCAATGCACTGACATATTCCTACTATTCACAGAGCAACCACCAACTCCAGTACTTGCAATGTTAATAGTTGCCATGATTTGACACTCCATTCATTCCTGTGCACCCTGCCTCCAACTTGTTTTGACATGTATCCTATCAGTAATATAAAACACTCCTTCTTTGTAAGTCCTCCCATTCCTATCTTTTCTTTCTCTTTTATACTCTTCTCTTCTCCTGATGCCTTCATTTGCCTCTGCCTATACTTACAATCCCAGTACTGGCTCTCAGGATCCAGCTATGGTTTTGTCTGATACCAGACTCATGCACTATTGCACTAGACAAACTATGTGTCATGAAGAAGAGATATCCTATCTCTGTGCTATGCCTGCTACCATAAGGATTCACATCTGTACAGCCTATTAGGGCACATAGGTAAGTTATATTATATCAAGTGATATGACCTATTGAATGGATACAATGTATTGAATGATATAAGGCCATCAAATTTGATGGAAACCTTGTAGATAGGTACCATATGGGGAAACCTACATGTACCATCTCATTCAGCCTTGTCAAATTCAATAGATTCACTTATAGGCCTGGGGTCAGTATCAGCTATGGGGCAGGCATTGGGCACAGGTATTGAGCATGGCATTTGGCCTATGTTCAACATTTGGTCTAGAATTAGCATTTGGCACAGGGTCAGCATTTGGCCTATGATCTGCATTTTCTCTACAGTCAGCATTTACCATACTGTCAGCATTTGCCCACAATCAGCATTTCATCTAAGGTTAGCATTTGGCACAGTTCAGCATTTTTTCTACAGTCAGCATTTGGCCTAGGTCTTACCAACATGTTTCACATAAATATTGAGATAATTAAGCACTTTAAAAATTATGGAAAGGTAAATCTGGGTTGTCCACATATCAGAGATGCATTAACCTCAGCATCAGCATCATTTTAACAAGACACTGACTTCAGCATCAGCATTGCAACATATGAATCCTTGATGCCGGAACATTATAACATCTTGAAATTTGCACAGACCTTCGATCTTCAGCAAAAATACATATGGGAAGAATCGGGCTCCGCTATAGCCCGTGTGGGCCCATCTCCCGATCCAGGGCTTTCTGCAGAAGTAGAGCGTCAAAACCAATGTCTGCTCGTTCAGGGCTTCAAAATTGGACTCTCGAAGGAGGCATGGATGTCTGTGTCTCACACCATTTCAATGGAGAAAGAAGTTAATTATGGTAGACAGAATTCAGCATATTCCACTATGGCTAGCCGTACTACCAATGCGAACGGGCATGGGAAGGGACAAAGTTCTGCGACTATCGATGGCCATTATGGATCGAGACCTGGATATTCCTCGGGTTTTAGTACTTTGCCTCCGAACGTCAATATAGAACAATTTCCTCCTAAGACGGAGGTGAGCGATGCTGAAATAAGACGATTTCTAGATTCACGAACACATATTACTTACTGCAGATATTCCATACATCCGATGTTATTAACACCATGATGCTTGAAGAGGTAACGTACATATACGGCACTACCTGGCGTTGATCCCCAGCCGATTAATGGTTTATCTGACATAGCATCCAACTGCAAGAGTTGCATTTACGCATGATGCGCATTGAATTTCGGTATTAGAAAATCTACGTGCTGCGGATTAATGATTGAACTAGACCAGGGAGATATGATGCCAGAGACGATTCTCAATCGTGTAAAATACAAATACAAGATAAACAACTTTGAAAGTACGCAAAAACATTCTCTATGTTCTGCTCAAGCGCTGTTTACTGTCCTGGACTCGGGTCCCATCTCTAGACTTAGCAGTTTCATTGCACAACAATGCGACACTTGAGATTGCACAGGTAAGTCTAATCAATTGCTTGCGTTTTTAAAATGCTTATGTTGCTCGGTGATCACAGGATAATCTCACCTATCCATTTCCCCAGATACCCTGGATCTTTCGCCGTCTTTGAAAGAGCAGGGTCTTCAAGGCGATGATAAGGATACATATCGTAGTGGCTCTATACAGCAATCCCAGACGGGTCTTGAATCTGAAGAGAAGAAAGAAATCAGAAACGAGGTACAAGCCGAAAAGCAATTCAATGGAATTCCACGACATGTGTAACTTGAAGGAACATCAGAATTTCTCTTCGACCGGCTCCTTCATCGTTTGGATGACAGTTATTATAGGCTCATAGGTCCACAACCAGATCGACAACATCAATAATCCTCAAAGCCTGACCATTTCCCCTCTGCAATTTCGACTGTACCTGACCTGTTCAAACCACCTCTCCAGTCTCGACCTGCAGAATCCTCTCAGCTTCCTCCCTCGGCCACTCCTAGCATTTATGAGAAATCTGTCCCTCACGACCTAGATCTCAATGATCCTACCACTTTGGTGATATATTCCATGATTCTGCTATTCAAGGATTACCATACTCGCGATGAAATGGAGTTTCCCAGCAGCCTCTCCCCGAAACACCAGCGTGATGTCAACATGATCGCGCAGAACCTTGGTTTGTACGACTATCCTATAATAGAAGAACGGGAAGTGCATGCATGGTCACTCGCATTGACCCAAGTAGTGTACGTTCTACTGTTCTACATCACGGTGGAGATGATTTGTGACACTGAATGTAGAAGCAACCGGAGCACACACAAAGTTCATGGGCTCCACAGATATGCCTTTGTATCATCTCCTCATCCTCCCGTCCCGTGTCTCCTGTTATTGATCCCCTACCCCTCTATATCTCGCGCTATATGAGAAAGTCATTAGTACCTCTGGCCACTCTAGCGAAGGAGATGCCCAGTCTCAGTGAGGGGCAGCTTGCTATCGCAGGGCAATTGGAACAGAGGTTACAGCATATCCTCAGGAATACGTTGGAAGTACGCAATCCAGGCACGGACGTGGATCCAGCTCCCCTAGGACATGCGGCCAGTATAGAGAGCGGGGCAAATGAGAGCGAAGACCAAGTTCCGATTAGAGCCTCTGGAGGGCCATCGTCCCAGGTCTTGCAACGTAGCCTCGAGAAGGCACAGAACATGAGCGAACTGGGTACAGGCATAGATCGAATTCCCCTAGGTGCTGCTGGAAGTGGGTTTGCGAGAAGGAAGAGTGGGGAAGATGTGGGAGAAGGCCAAGTCCCGGTTAGAGGTGTGCGAGGCCGTATGCCAGCTCCGCGACGAGTACGGTGAGAATTTAGACTAGACAATTTCGATACTCCTCCCCAATTCTGTCATCTAGGTTGTCAGAATACTATACTACGTGGCGATATACATATTCCTGATGTTGCCATCGGAGCAGGTCGCTTGGAAAGTTTGACTGATGATGATGGACGAGGCGACTAGTGATTCGCTACTGCGTTGTATTTTTCAAACGGAAAGAACAAGCTTATGCAACTTCACCTTTTGTACAGTCATCAGCTCCAGTAACGGTTAGAGTTAGTAAATTTTTTATATAGATATACACTCCTACCTAATTTCTGCGCCATAAATACCCTCCGAGAATTAATTCTACCATGTTGAACCAATGTTGAATGGCTCAAAAAAAGATTAGAAGGTCAGAGCGAGTACTTGGCGAGTTGAAGTGGAAGCTTGCTGAAGGCTGAGATCAACTTTGAATCACCGTAGGTTTGTGCTGAGTCGATTCTTCACTGGAATGATATCTAGAGTATGACCAGCAGAGTACTAGTCCAAAGAGAGTCGGAGACTGACTCCGTCACGCGTCTATCAATTTTCCATCGTGGCGTTTCGTGACACGTACTTGGAGAGTCACACGTCACGGCGAGAGGCTAAAGCCAAGCCCAACCGCGCTCAATGCCATCAACATGATCGTCGACGTCGCGGAAGAGCATACCTTGCCTTATAATGCACATATGCATCGATTATGCAGTCTCTTCTTCCATTCAACCCAAAGAACTGCTCCCGGAAGTATGAACAATCCCGAACTATTTTCCGTATCGAATCTGGATCCCAATTTCGTCCCACTACGCTACTGAACCAAAGAACCATTGTAATCCTACTTATTGTAGTTTGCCAATGCACTGGCGCGTCCCTGCCATTCATGGAGCAACCACTGGCCCCAGCACTTACTATGGCAATAGCTTCTATGATACGATAATATATTATCTCCGTGTCTCCCATACACTTGTCCAACGCGCTTTGACATGCATGCCACCAGCAATATAAAAACATATTTTCTTCGTGAGTCTCTCCCTGCTCTTCTTCCCATTTCTATCTTTCCTCCCTCCTTTTCTTCTCATGCCCCCATCTGCCTCTGCATCTGCTAACTCTCATTACGCCCATGGTCCCAGTGCTGGCTCTCGGGATCCATCTGTACTTGCTTCAAACGTTGGGCTCATGGACGACACACTGAACACAGCACACGCCGTGAAGAAAGGTCTCACTGCCTCCATGCTACGTCCGCTTCCAAAGGAATCTCCCTCTCGTCAGTCGACCGAGGCCTCGTCGTCGTCTTCAAGACGCAAGTGCGCGTTGGATCCAGCTCTCAGTGCACCAGGTCTCCAAGAGAAACCTCCCCGCTCGAGGCAGCGTACAAGCTCGTCTTCGTCTGTGGAGACCATCCGCCTGAGAGAGAAAGAGAGGAAGGAGGAGAAGGAGGAGCTTGGGGTGGATGCCACTTCCGCTTCTTGTTCTAGTACTGTTGTAACCCGAACTGCGTCAGTCCAATCCAATCTTCTTATGAGCCAGTCCCCAGAAAGCGCTAACACGAGCACGCGCAGCATACCTCCCTCTGATCGTAAGTTCCGCGAGAAACTCAAGCTCAAGTTCCCATCTTCTCCGCGCCCATCTGTGCCTAGTCCCCTCCCGACTCTGGCCGCTTTCGTTCTTGCCGACGCCGGCCCAGACCATGGTTTCCTCAAACCTAAGACGGATTTGAAGTTTCTCCCATTCGACTTGGACTGGATACCGTCCATCCCAAATCCCTCGGCGAGCCCTGGGCGCCCGCCTAGCATCGAGAATCGGAGCTGCCCGTCGGGTCTGGGTGGTCATAGTCGCAGCTCTGTCAACAGCAGCGATTCTCACGGTAATAGCACCCCAAGTGGCCAGCACCACCGCCAGTCATCTTCGTCTGCGCTGTTCCAGGTGCCTCGAAAAGCTGTTCCCATCCATGAACCATACAAGAGCACAGCGTCTAAAAAACTGGACAAAGTCCTAGAGCCTAAGAAGTTGGACAAGGCTGTAGGATTTATCAAAGGGAATAAGGGTCTAGGACTTCCTGAAACGGAGAAGGGTACAGGATCAGCTAAAGGCCCGGTAGAGAACCACATCGAGGAGCGGCTGACGAGGATTTTCCCACATAGCGATGGTTCCCCAGTTACTGGTACTGGGCCGCTGCAGGCATTTGATCTTAATAGCGGTAATGCTTGTGGCGTCCAGAAGAAGATCAACACCAACGATAGCAGCCACAGTCAGCAATGCACCAGCAGCGACAATACTAGTGTTCCTCTCGCCAGCGCCAGCAACGCCTATAGCTACTCGGACGAGTATTACACCTCGCAGGATGTCCCGCCTCCCTCGCCGCGCCCGGCATTCAAGCTCCCGCCCGAGGTCGGGTGGCACTCCGCAGGGAAAGATAATTCAACCACGGGGGCATGGTACCGCGTCCCGGAGGAGACGCAGACAAAGAGTGAGAAGTTCCCCACATGGCTGGACGCGTACTCGCCCCCAGCTGCGCTTGCAGCATTCAACAGCAAGCCGAAGGACAGGTACGGGTGTGTGCATCTCAATACGCAGGAGGCGGAGCTGCATGTCGTGTTTGAGCAGACTTCGCATTTTGAGGTGTGGGATTTGGCAGACGAGTGAGTGGTCTTCTTATGTTTCACTTCGCTTCATGTACCTGACTGTCACTGTCCTCAACAGCGCCTACGCGATCCTACCCGGGACACTCTACTTCCTCGCCAAAGACCCAGTCGCATACGCGCTCACCCCGCTTGCCCCGCCCGACGTCAGGATCATCGATATCCAATGCCAGGTCCTCCCCAGGCCGTTGCCCATCCCTTCCAGCTTTAACACCATGCCCAGCGCCAAGCACGAGCTTCTCAGGACCAGGTTCATCCCCGCTCCGCCTCCTGACCCGGACCCCGACGCCGACTTCTGCGTTAGCTACATGGGCTCCCTCGCACCCAATCTCGCCGCTGCAGCCGCCGTCCCTAAGAGCGGTATCGCGATCGACACGAACTGGCAGCGGGTGTACGCCCTCCCTCCGCGAGTCATGGCGCTTCTCGCCCTAACCC
>JASFDE010000435.1:0-12737 GCA_036937135.1 Nidula niveotomentosa | reverse complement strand
TCATATTTCCCAAAGATGCACCACTGAAAAGAATTTCAGAAACAAACCCTGCTTTTCAGTCTCTCTGCTATGTTCTTATATTTCCTTGCAGAGAGCATGGATGGCACCCTCATATTTCATTGACATTGGCAAATGGTGAAGCACTCAATCTACCAGAGCATGATGAAGATGAACAGCATGATGCAGGGGCTGAGCCTGGAAATAATGAGAATGAGCCATTTAATGTGCACCAAAGGTGATCTACAGTTTCTCAGCTGAAATATTATACATACTGTCTTCACCAACATCCAATTGCAATTGAATCAGATCATTTATTTTGTGCAAAGGCACTATTTCAAAGATATATTGTTGATGATTGGGCTCAGACAGATCAATCACAGCTTTTATGGCTTTGGCTTAATCAAAAGAAAATTTGCACTGAAGTCTACTGTGGATTAGTGGATGCAGTATTAGCAAATGCTGATGCTGATGCAAGTAATATTGGACAAAGATATACAAGCTCTCCACCCGCACCTTTGTTGTGGGCTTGCTGCGCTCGCTTGACCGCTCCTACGGCGCTGGGTCTCAAGCTTGTTGGGGGCTGCCGCCCCCAAACCCCTGCCTGCATCCTAGTGCATCGGCTTTGCCTCCGCAACCCGTTCAAGGCAGCTGTGCTGCCACCGATTACCTAATATGTGTCAGCATTAGTCATCAGGCTCTCATTATATTATAGATTCTCCCATCATCCTATATTGGAAGCTCACACAACATGTTTCAGCTGTATCAAGACTCTCTTGCATTGGCATGCTATTTTTCCAAACCAGATTTCTTCTTGACTATAACAGCTAATCCCAATTGGGAAGAAATAAAAAGAGAGCTTCACCCTGGACAACAGGCTAAACATAGGCCTGATCTTATTTCACATGTATTCCATGAAAAAATTTGTTTGATTCTCAAGCACATCAAAAAAGGTGTTTTGGGGGCTTCTGTGGGACATGTGTACACTATTGAATTTCAAAAGAGAGGCTTACCTCATATCCATATTCTTATATTTCTTGCACCTGAGGCACACATTCATGAGCCTGAAATGATTGATTTTATTATTTCTGCTGAAATTCCTGATCCTGTAACTCAACCACGTCTATATCAATTAGTTACAAAATTGATTGTTCACAATCCCTGTGGTGCTGCCAATCCTAATTCTCCATGCATGAAAGATAACAAGTGTTCAAAAGGATTTCCAAGGCCATTCCAAGCAGAAACAAAAAAGTAATATCAATTATTGAATAATAGTCAAAAACTCACCTCTAATACTGATAGAGGGAAAAACAACCTAATAGAGATATATGTACCCTAATATGAAATGCCAATATTCTATGATTGTATTGGTGAGATATCATGAAGAAACAATAAAAAGAGTGTCAATGCAATTACCAAAGATGTGAGGTTTATCAATAATCTAAGATAAGATAATCTAAGATGATCAATTATCAATACAGTCCTGATAAGTATTTTAAAATGTTAATGGATATCCTATACATTAAAACAAAGTCATATTTGAAATACCTTGATGAATAGGCAGTTATAGGTAGCAAATAGCAGGGAAGCAAGAGGGAAAGGAAAGAAAGATAGGACAGACTGTAAGCAGCCATGATATAGCAGCCTCATGGTGACTGCATTTTTGAGCATATCAGGAAAACAGAACCAAAGTCCAAATTTGGACTGAGAAAGCAATTGGTGGCTGGTGTTTGCCATTATTTACACTCATGTAGGCTTCCACCATATTAGTCATCATATTATTTATCTTCCGAGTCATCAGGGTTAAAAGGCCCTTCTGTTTTAATGTACAAGCTCTCCACCTGTCATATCCTGTTCCTCCCAAACTACACCTCTGGATTCTTGACACTCATAGATCCAAACTCTGTATGCTTTAATTCATCTCTGGGGCATTTATTCATGTTTCCTTGTCACTTCGGTTTTGCTCCAAAGATTATTCCTCTAAATATTACAAGTCCACTTTGATCCTCACTTATGCTCTGCTCCACTTCGTCTTTACTCCTATCTCTATTATCTCTGCTTACATCATCTCCACTTACATTGTTATCCTTTTGTCTTAGTCTTCATTCTTATCATTTAATCATATCCTCTCTGTGATGTTTCAGCCACATGTCTCAGCCACTATTACTCTGCTCCTTTACCTGACTCCTTACCAAAAAAAGTCTCTGCTCCTTAGTATATAAACATGATTACTCTCTGTATTAGTTCTCCAGTTTGTTAATTGCTATATTGCAATCTCCTCCTCACTCTCATTCTATCTCTTAACCTCTGTTGTGACTAAGGATTACATCTTAAGTCCAACTTCATACTCCAGACTTCTTTGTTAACCCCTATGTCTGAAATACAGGACCTAGGATTGAGGAGGGTGCAGCTTCTTATAAGCTGAAGCCAAGTCCTAACCCCTCTGCAGTGCTTTGCCACTAAACCTCTGCTTCGGTGACTCTCCAGGTTTCACTCCAGAGTTTTGTTTCCCCATGCTCCGACTAACCTCTTCATTCTTCTCCAAGCTTTGTGATCATGTGACCTCTGGTCCTTCACCTCCAGAGACTGTTTGTGACACCACCTGCATCTTCATCGTGAGCTTGCTGCACTCACTTGACTGCTCCTACAGTGCTGGGTCTCAAGCTTGTTGGGGGTTGCTGCCCCTAAACCCCTGCCTGCATCCTAGTGTGTTGGCTTTGCCTCCACAACCTGTGCAAGGCAGCTGCACTGCCACTTAGTGAACTGCTTACTAACATTCCTTACATAATTAAAAAACTGTCTTCTCTTCATATATTACAAGCTCTCCACCTGCACCTTCATTGCAGGCTTGCTGCGCTTGCTTGACTGCTCCTACAGTGCAGGGTCTCAAGCTTGTTGGGGGCTACTGCCCCCAAACCCCTGCCTGCATCCTAGTGTGTCAGCTTTACCTCTGCAACCCGTGTGAGGCAGCTGCACTGCCACTGTGTGAACTGCTTAAACCATTCATCCTGCATATGAACTTTGATTTTTTGAGGCTTGCCATCTGTTTTGTATATTGGTTTTCCATCATTGTCCTGTTTAGTGACTTCTACCCCCCAGTTGCACCCTTCCTTTGGTGTAAATTTTGGCATCTTTGTTGCTGAGATTGCATTATCAGGGTGGTTAAGGTGAATTGTAGCATTGTCAAATATAAGAAGGTGTTCTTTGTCTGGATAGTCAGCTTCAATTATTTCCATGGCAGTGTCCATCTGTTTCATAAAGTCATTGCTATCAAAGTATCCATCTTGGTTTTTACCTGGATTCCAAATAACACAAGCAGATTATAATCCATCTTGAGATTTAAGATATCCATAATTGGGTGAGAAGAATTCACCAAACATCTTTGATGCACCTTCCCCCTTTGCATACAGCTCAGGTGATTCACTTTTGTGCACCCACTGGGACTTGCAGTGGTCATTTCCATATAATATGGATTTGTTGTTGAACCAGGGGACAATTGGACACTCACTGGGCACTAAATTTAATGGCTCCAGATTTCCATCTTTGTCCAACTTCCACATCCATGGCCAGAGTGAATTCTAATATGGCCAGAGTGAATTCCAATATGGCAAAAATTTGTTCTGCCAGTAATCAACCCTGTCTTCTCATTCATGGCTGTCAAAATAAAGTCCTTTGTTGCTTTTGACCCAACAATAACCAAGTTTCTTCATCCATCTCTTTGAAATTGCCACTCCAATGGATTTTTTCATTCCCCACTTTGCCTTAAATTCAGGCAGGTTTAAATATTTGCAGATATTGGCAGCTTTCACATATTTTCCCTTTGACTGCAAATGAAGCAAAATTTCTTGTTTGAATTCTTCATCTTTGTCAATCTTTGAAATACTCCAACTGCCATACAGAGATTTTGGGGGGTCTTGAGTAAGGACAATTTTTGGCATCCTCATGAAGTTTATGTGCAGCCCAGTCTGATGTTTTTCCAAATGATTGGGCAGCTAATTTTGATGCTACAGTCCATTGGCTCCTGACAGTTGACTTAGCACCTGTGTACAGTGAAAGAAATGATTTGATTTCTTTCAAAACATGTTCTGTCCAACCAGTAACCTGGGGTGCCTTATAGTGCTTCTGTTTTCTTTTCCCCACAGGCTTGCACTTCAGTTGGATCAATTCTTGAATAATCTTGAGGGCTTTGAGAGCTTGGATTTCAGTTGGTGGTTTGCAATGCTCCCATGATGTTCTAACTCCAGGTTGATGCTGATGGCAGAAATTGGATTTTTCTTTGGGATTGTCATCCTCATCTGTCTCCAAATCAGTTTCAGCTTCAGACTGGTCAGAATCTGACTGTGGTATGGGAGATTGAATATCATTAATTTGGTTTGTTTCTTCGAAGGACATGTCAATGATATTTCCCTCGGTCTCAACATCTCCAGTGAGAATCAAATTTTGCTGATGGAGGTTCTCCTCAACTGGTCGATTTAAATCCATGTTCTATTATTTCTAATTACTAACTCTTGTTTGAAAAGAAAGGACTATGGATCTCACCACCAATATTTCATGCAGGCCCAGGCCATCTTGACCGCATGCATGCATCACTGCATCGTTGATGCACGCACCTGCCTGTCTGATTTCATGTCCGCTTCCCACATCTGATGCGTCTGACATGCATGCGCTGCGATTCACAGGTTCATTTGATAACTTCTTGACCTGCAAGGTAATGTGAGATGACAGCCTTAGGTAAATAGACATTTGTTGCATGTACCTTTCTTTTGTTTTGTTTCCCTTTGGGTATTGGAATAGGTAACTGCATCCCTTTTTTAACTTTTGCATCTCCAGTATGTGCTGTATTATGAGTAGCATAGTCTCCGAGGTTTCTGAGTACTCCCAGCTGCCTTCGAGGCATAATTTGCGACGTGTAGATATGTAAAATAGTGTAAAAATAGTGTATTTCGCTAATGGCATTTTGTACAGCCCAAATTAAAAAATCCGGCTGCAGGGGCATCTAGATAAGTTAATTCCTAAGGGTCCCCTGCGAGCTGATTTGTCGATTACCCCTACCTGCAGACGCCATTAAGATTTTCCTGAAATTGGGAGAATTATCACACTTCATCACGTGATGTGAGAGGAGCCCTACCTTACCAGCTGTTGTATTATGTCAGCAGAGGAGACTAAAGAAATCGTGGGCAGAACTTCTCATTGGTCAATAGTGTCGCTGCTCGGGTTTTGCCAGGGCAAGCGTGCGAAAATTTTCCACACTTCCAAGCAGGATTTTGATGAAGGTACAAGGGAGCAGGATTCGTTTCCATTTTCCTGAACGTCGCCGACAAGAATGCACCTATTTTAGTACACAAGAGGTCATTCTATTTTTAGAATAGGCGGGACACTCGATGCTTTACTCGTCGCGCCTTGTCTACCTACTTATCTGATTGTTTTTTAAAACCGATCGAAAATGCTTATAAAAGCGAAACATCACGCAAAAAGGTAGTTTTTTTCGGGAATCAAATGTATTAGGTATTACACGGAACACGCCTCAGCCTATTCCAAGAGTAGGCTAGCCATCTGCGCCGTGTCCTGCTCTCACCGACTCTGCCATGTCCTCTTGCTGCGACGAGGAGTCCCCCGTAGCTGATCCGGCCAAGTGCCTCGGCGTTAGTCGGCCGTAGTCGTCCACTAGGCGTTGACTAGTTCTCACTTGCGCGCCAGACGTCCACTAGGCGTGGACTCGTCGCCCCCTAGTCGTTCTCCTACCTTCCCGTCCCCATCAGCTGCCATCCATTCCTCACCCGTTCCACCACGCCGCCATCCCCGACGTCCTCGGCAATCGCGGATGTGTCCCGCGGCAGTCCCTGCACGGACTCGACCGGGCGCTCCCATCTTCTCCTTCCCTCCGTCCGTCAAGTGTCCCTCCCCTTCTTCCTCGTCGCGGCGCCCCTCCTCACCTTCCCAATGCGAACCGCCATCGAGCGACGCCCCTGTATCGGCCCACATGTGCGCTCTTCACTACCATTCTGTCTTTAAGATCGCGAGTACCGGTGCGTTCCGCAGCGTTCCGCAGCGTTCTGTCCGAATATCGATAGTCGGCGCCACTCTCGACGTGATAGCATGTTTCGAAGGATGACGTCCCCGTATGCCGAGGTGTCTGCATCCCAATGTTCTGGTGAGTCTTCCTATTGCCTCCCTTGTTCTCTGCGCTCACTGTTTTGTTCTTTTAGCATCCTCACCAATTCATTGGGAGTAGAATTGGCGAGGTATAATGACAACTTGCGGTTAAGGTATGTGTCCGTTTCCTTCCGCTGTAACTCTTACTAACGGCGACTTCCCTTTTTTTTTCGCAGACTTCCATGCCCACGTCAACGCACTCGACAGTACAATACCCCATAAACCGCGACATGAGGCCACCACTACACCACAACTAAACGACGACACAGCACCTGCACTAATAAATCTTCGGATCATGTGCCTTGGCGGCGCTCGTGAAGGAGAGAGTTGTTTGGTGAGAGGTGGAAGGATGGACCTGAGGTGACGATCGGCCCATGGAGGGGTTATTCATGCGGTAATTACGCTACTTCTTCTCTGGGGAACCTGCTCACCACCTGCATTTAGTTTATCACAGCACTTACCTCGACAACCGGCACCTACGACAAACATGCGCACAGGAGCCTTCGACTCAAGGCCAATAGCCTCGCACCCGGGCGTCGACACAGCACCAGCAGCGAGGCCAACTGCGCAGAGTGAGGCAGATGGAGGTATATCTTCGTCCTTATCCCTCCCAGTGCCATCTCTCGAAATCAGCGGCCCTGTGATTCTCACCGACACCCGCGCTTGGCCAAATGCTTCAAGTCTTGATTGCGGAATGCTTGATCAGTAATCCGTGCAACAATTTCCCATCAGTTGCATATATATGCTACTCTAACATGAATTTTAGCAATGCAATCTACCTTTTACATCACAGACCACTAGCTCCGCGTCCATACAACCCATCAAACCATGATTGCAATCGAAAACGATGAGCCGCCGGCTCATCACCCCGTCGCCTCAGCCGTGTCATCAGGACAAGAAGGTGCTACCTCAACACTACGGAGCCCTCCCCGCCTTCGGGATATGAGTCATTGTTCTGCACTGGAACGGCGTGGGTTGGGGGCTTTGAGCAGCGTTTGGGCTGAGGGAGATGCGTGTTAGTGGCATGCCTGCAAGGTACGTGCGTTGATTCTACGCCTCGTCCCACACTGATGGGTTTTATCCCCCGAAGATACTGCCCTCGACGTGCATGAGGGGAAACTGGAAACTGCAACATCTCTACATGTTCTACACCCCGAGGATACGCGATCGCGACGACTGCGACCACGCCAGGAGTCTATTGCCTCGCACCCACCCGCTCGATAGCAAGATGTCGACAGTATCCACGACACGAGGCCACGCCCTTCCCTCTGAAACATCGAAGCAGAAGCACGTCACCCCCTCCGGTATCCCGGCATCTTGAAGCCAAGAGGTATGCATAGGAGGACGGATCGATGGGGATCGGCCCTAGGGGACGAGATGCCTGTGTAGGGAGATACTCGATAGGTAAGAATCGTTATTTCTCCCTGCGAACGATGCTGATCAGGTCTCGTTAGTTAGTCACAGCCGTATCTCAAGACCCCGCGACGTGAAGATTATCAAGACTACAAAGTCTGTTGGCAGAGGATCGATAGCGGTACCTCATATTATTAATATGGAAACTCTAATACGATTCTGTTGTGCGAGAATATACACAGCGGGAAGAAATACATTTCAGTCGCTGGAAGCTTTAGTCTTCAACAGTGTACGCTATTGAATTTCGTACCAAGAGACACGAAGTGAGCTGCGGGCCCAATCGATTTTTAAGTTGGATCCATTCAAGAATCAATACCAAACCCGGCTGATATATCTCGTTAGTGAGCGCCTGTATATATATGTTTCGTCAAATGCAGTAACCTTTTTTTGTTCTAGAGCAACCAAAAGCCTTAGCAATGACAACGAGACTTTAAACAAGGTATCTACAGTGCATGAACTCCAATCAGCTCAACTGCCATCATCTATTTGTACATCTCTGCCACTGCCCGTTACAGAAAAGAACCCTTCGTCTCAGATCAATTTCTGAATGCTGGCATCATCCGTTGCACTTCTTCACCCCTTGAATTCATCGACAACCTAGAATCAAAGAATCAAATAGCTACTAATGGCATCCAGTGCAAGTATATAAGAGGCTGATGACCTGAGTGCATGCTGCATTGTATTCACCATGCTAAGAATCGCACTCTATACAGCTATCTTAGCCAGTACCGCATTTGCTGTATGTCCAGGCTTCAACTACTCTATCGGCAATATCCAGAGTTTGGGTGGGGGTGTTAACCGATGTGTGTATAATTCCACTCTACTTATTTAACTACATTTCACCGATTACAATACAGGGAGTGTTTATGACAACTCCTGCAATCAGGTTGACGGATTAACTACTACGTTGAATCCCTGCACTAGTGAAGGGATATTTGGCTGCTCACCCCCCCCTATTCTTTTCAATGAATATACAAACACATTCAGTAGATTGCAGTAAGTCTTCAAATCCAAATATTAGAGTGTTTGCACCAAAGACATATACCGGATTTATGTTTTTTTTTTGCGTTGCGCAGTTAGGCGGGGCTGAACGTCATGCATCCTAACTCCGCAAAACTAAGCGATGTGGCATTTTCCCGCGCCAAATCTGCGCAAAGGAGCCGCATTTCTGCGCAATGTAAAAAAAGACATACGTCATATATGTCTTGTGCGCAAGCACTCTATTATATTCCAAGCTAAGTAATGTTCTTCCTGGTATTAGATACGCGTGCCGCACGGATCCCAACTCGGGAAAATGTGGCAATGATATTATTTCTGTTTGTGTGAGTAGACATGTGCACGTTTCACAAAGCTACCATGAGCTTATTTGCATGCTTATTGCCCGAATTTTTTGCAGTGCATGTAGAGCGCAGTGTATGAATATAGTGAATTGAAAGGTTATTTCGTGTATCTAAGTACTGTATATATACTGCTAGTACTGTAGCTTGGACCATTTCTGTAACTAGGTAATAATACAATTGTCCTTGTTTATAATGAAAGGAAAAATAAAGAGAGAAAGTATCCTAACTACTCGCTATGGTTACTTGGTCATAGCATAGGGCCGAAGCACTAACTACAATAGTGCAGAAACGACGGAAACTGATCATGAATAATGTTTGATATATCGCAGGAGCGTCGGTTGTGTCCAGAGAACCCTATCATAGAATACATTTCGTGGTTCAGCTCATCTTCTGTAGCTTTCACGTACACCAGTAGCTATTTGGTATTTATTCCGTTCAACTTCTCTACAGCTTACCTTGCGTAAGTGTAAAAAGCACGGCAATGTCGATGTTCAAACCGTAGAAGGGTTGTCTCTTATGCTTCCCAGGCTTCGACAAACTTTTGCTGCGTGTGCACTGAACAATGTGGCGAAAGCGACCGCTGTGACAGGGGTGACGGCGGTGGGAGTTTCGACACACGAAAGGGGGAGAGGAACTTAGAGTGACCGTGGTAACGATTCTAAATTCACTGGAGTCTAGCTACGAGTATGAAGATATATATATAAACATAACTAGGTCCGTAGCCAAACAAGTATAAAGTTTGGTAAGTAGGAGAAGCGATTGGGAGAGTTTGATAATCATAAGAAACACGGGAGAGTGACAGGATAGGGGGATCAGACATGGTAAGGTGGAAGGTTGAAGAGAGAGAACAGTTTAACAATTGGGTAAACAGAATAAAGAGGGAATATGAAATGTGGAAGAACATATGAGACTTGGTGTGACCTTTGTGATATTGATGGTAGCTGGAGTTATCCAGGCCATTACACCTGCCCTCCAGGGAGACCATAGGGATCCCTTAAGCTGAAGGAGAGGCCAAGGTTGACATGATGGGGTTGACAGGAGTGTGTTCAAAGTCAACCTCATGCTTGGTGTCTTCATCATCCAATTCCATAACCATGGTTGAGTGAGTACATTTCTTGGGTGCAGGAGCCTTCTGTTCACAGCAGCAAGTGATTGCCTCAGCACATTTAAGATTCCACTCAGCAGCATGGCACATCATGTTCTGAACAATTTTCTGACACTTCAGGTTGCAGTTGAGAGATAGGCTACCTTTGCAAACAAGACCAGCATCTTCTGGCTCAATGAGAAAGATGGTCAGGTTGATGGGGTTGCCAGATATGGAGAACTCCTGTGTATGAGAGTTGTAATGCAAAAAACACTGTATGCCCAAAAAATGGTCATTGAAGACCTGCACAAAGAAGTCCTGTCCAGCAGGGATGGATGCAATGTTGCCCTGTCAAATATATACATCATTTTGTGCAATTTTAAGCACTTGAGTAGCAGTGAAAATGATATGAGGGCTGGTATTGGAGGGATTGGCAACAAAGAACAGGTGGCATGAGGTATATTTGATGTATGGATGTTTGACTATTGGATAGGACTGTTTAACAGTGGATTGGGGTGCCATGTCAATTGAGTGAGAAATGTGATGAAGGTGAATGCAAGAAAGGGTGTGGGAAAATTGGCAAGGGAGGCTGATGAAGTAGGTGGGAAGATGGGTGATGAATAAAATGAGTGAGGTGGAAGTGGGGGAATGTGAACTAGCAGGAGAGGTCAAGGATTTAAATGAGATAGCACCAGCATAGATCTGAGGATTGTGTTTTGGAATATGTACATGTAGCAGTGATGCATGAAAGGCATTGTGGACTCCTCTACACTTTAAGTCCACTGGGAGATCTAGGCTGTAAGTTTCATTTCCAGAATTACAAGCAATCTCATAAGGACCAATGTACTTTGGTATTAATTTACATGCAAGTCCTTTTGGGAATGTAATATTCTTTGTTGATAGATAGACTAGGTCACCTTTTTGGAATGGGGAAGGTTGTTGTTTCCACTTCACTTCCCTAGTCTGTTTAATGTGGGCAGCTAATATACTATCATGGGCTGATATGAGGGCAAGTTTCTTTTGCAATGCAAATGTGAAAATGGATGGGTATTGATCCTTGGCAGGCAAATCCCAGATCATCATCTGAGGTAATCTCCCAGTGTTTAGGAAGAAGGTGGAATACCCTGTACTTTCAGATCTCATGAGGTTTATGGCAAATTCAATTGCTGGGAGCTTTGCAACCCAATCTCATTGGTTTGTATCAATACATTTTCAGAGCATCTGTGTCACTGTTCTATTCACCCTTTCTGTCAAGCCATCTGTCTGAGGTTGGTAAGCACTAGACATCTTAAGTTTGGTGCCCACTAATTTATGTAGTTGCTTCCAGAATTCACTGGTGAACAATACATCATGATTGCTGATAATATTCTTAGGCAGCCCATGAAGCTTATATATGTACTCAAACATTAGTTCTGCCAGCTGAATAGCATTGTAAGTAGTACAGCTGGGGATCAGATGAACCATTGCAGTTAGCAGACAAATGACCAATGTGATGGAGTCAAAGACACTGTCTCTGTTCTTAGATTCTGGTAAAGGGCCAACAAAATCCATGCCTATTGACTCCCAGGGTTGAGTAGGGACTGGCAAAGGATTCAATAATCCATAAGGCTTTTGATTATTTGGTTTGCTCTTCCAGCAAACAGAGCATGTCTCACAGTAGGCTCTGGTATCCAATACCATGTCTTTCCACCAGACATGATCCCTTAAATAACTAAGCATTTTATTTGCTCCTAAATGAGCAAGGAGTGAGTGTACTTTAGAAATAATTAGTTCCCTGATACTTTGGCCATTAATAAAGATTCAGGGAATGCATAGGGCACAGTAGCCATTATTTTTGAGGTATATGATCCCATCAGAAACTTTGAAATTGCAGAAATCTGATAGTTTGTCAATTATCATCCAAAACATGGGGTCACTTTCATAGTTTCCCCTCAAGTGGGAAATCACATCAATGCCATCTTGGCTGTTGGATAGTAGAGAAACAAGGATGGGTCAGGTAGATGAGCTTCTCATCTTAAAGTAGCTGTTTGTTCTGTAGTAGTGTCAGAGACTAAGTCTGTTGGTTGATCCATGTTTGGAGTCAAATGTTGTGGGGTGTTATCATCAGAGACCAATGGTGTGTTGCCATGCAAGTCAGCTGTTGGTTGGTTGGGCTCCTCCTCAGGGGCAAGATCCAAAGGAGGTGGTGGTGGTGCTGTACTCTTGCCCTCCTTTTGTTCTTGTGGGCCTTTGTCACAAACAGTCTCTGGAGGTGAAGAACTGGATGTCACATGATTGCAAAACCCAGAGGAAGCTAGAGAAGATTGTTGGAGCATGGGAAACAAAACTCTGGAGCAAAACCCAGAGAGTTACCAAAGTGGGGGCTCAGTGGTGAGCACTGTGGAGGGGTTAGGACTTGGATTCAGCTTATAAGAAGCTGCACCCTCCTCAATCCTAGGTCCTGTATTTCAGATGTAGGGGTTAACAAAGAAGTCCAAAGTACAAAGTTGGACTTAAGATATAATCCTTACTCATGACAGAGGTTTAGAGATAGAAGGAAAGTGAGTAGGAGATTGCAATATAGCAATTAAAAAACTGGAGAACTAATACAGAGAGTACTTGAGTTTATATACTAAGGAGCAGAGACTTCTTTTGTTAAGGAGTCAGGTGTTAAGAACCAGAAATCCTGATAGGCTATAGAGGATAGTATTCCAAGTAAGAGGTTGAACTCAGGATAGCACTATATTGGAAACAGAGTGTCGGAAGGATTC
>JASFDE010000434.1:0-12748 GCA_036937135.1 Nidula niveotomentosa | reverse complement strand
GTGCAGATTGATGAATTCGCCGAACATGCCCAAGCAGCTATGGTGAGCTGCTCTGTCTCCTAGCCCTTGTTAGACTATTGATGTAGCTTTTCTTCCACAGACAAAGGTGGAAAACGCGGCCACTGCCCGACTCTCTGCACAGAGCAACAAGAAGCATTACGAGAGCAAGCTCGCGGAGGAAAGGCGCAAAGTGGAGGCCATCGAGGAAGCAGCGAAGATCTTACAGACCGAATACACTGTTCGTTTATTTTTATATTTATTTACCTTTGATAGTAAGGATGGTTAATTTTTGCCCACTTAGAACTGGACCGAAAAGGCAGAAGTATACTGCGCACGCATCGAGAACCCGCGCAAGGTTGAAGATGTTACGAGGAATCTTGAGTCTGTGCAGAAGGCGCTGAAGGAACGAGAGAAAAGGTGCGTTTGCGTTTGATCTTTGCCAATTGTTTGTCGACATCATTTTTTTTTTACAGACAAGGGGCCTCCGTCGAGGAACTGGCCAAGGAGGTGAACAAAGCCAAAGAGCGTCTAGACAAGGCCGAGAAAGAGCTCAAGCAGATGTCGGTGTTGAACAAGGTTCGTTTCCTTCTTCACCCAACTTTTATTTCATGTCGCTGACCGGCTGGTTTGCTTCTGTAGGCCCTCAAAGCATCCTTGATCGTCCGTCTCTCCAGGTGGCAGGAGTTCCGCCGTCACATTGCCCTCCGCTGTAAGCTCGTCTTCCAGTTCCATCTGTCCCATCGCGGGTACTTTGGTAAAGTGCTCTTCAACCATGACCAGGGCACTCTGATGCTCAAGGTTCGTGTGGGCCTGCTGTGCTCTCCGTACCGATGTTTATTAATCTCGATATTAGGTACAAACCGATGATCAGATCGCGACTCAGACTAGGGACAAGGACCCTCGCTCCCTCAGTGGAGGCGAGAAGTCGTTCTCCACTATCTGCTTGTTGCTTTCCCTTTGGGAGTCGATTGGTTGCCCGTTGAGGTGTCTTGGTGAGTGTAGATCTATTTCACTATGCTTCAGCACACTAACACCACGGATAATAGACGAGTTCGACGTCTTCATGGACGCTGTGAATCGTCGTATCAGTATGAAGATGATGGTGCGTGCCTGCTCCTTCTTACCTTGCACTGCCATGTTGAAGCTCAAACAATTATATTACAGATCGACACTGCGAACTCTTCTGACAAGAAGCAGTACGTCTTGATTACCCCGCAGGATATGACGAACGTCCAGTTCGGACCAGGTGTGCGGGTGCACAGGATGACGGATCCGGAGCGTGGAAACGGTGTCCTGGCATTCGCTGGATAGACTCGGAGGGGGCCTGAATTTTCCCTTCTACTTGTACAAGTGCCTTAATATTATCCTACTTATAATTTAGCGGCTACTAAGCTTGCGGCGTACATTAATTGATAGACACTCTTAATTCGCTTGAGGATAATTCAAATTGGGAGTACGTACAGTGGACCTGGTGCCGAGCCATGACGTGCGTACGCGTGGTCGTCAGGCGCCCAATCGGTTAACGCGTCTCCACCGTGAGCGTTTCTATTCTAAACTCCTTCTCACTTCATGCAACATCCTTTCTTCCCGCTACTTTCTTTCAACCACGGCGCCTCCTACTCCCTTCACGACGTACTCTAACGTTCCCGGAACACGATGTCAATTCTCCCCAAGGCGTCGCATACCATGCGCATCATCGCCATCCCATTAACACGTCCAAGACCCAATCTTCCTCCAACTGCTAAGCCAAATAGGCTCACGTACTACCAGTTCCAAATATCCAAACCGAAGCCCCCACCACCGCAGCCGGCAGGTGGAAAGGAGAAATCTTGGTGGCCGGAGGAAGGCGTCGTGAATTGGGCGACAGTGAAAGCTGGGAGTATCTGGGCTGGGTTTGGGAAGGCGGACGGAGGATGGAAAGTGAATAATTTTTTCTGGATCACCATTTATTTAGCTGACGCAAGTTTTTTTATTGCGCAGTTGAAGACATATCAAGTGGGAGAGAAGCTAGTTGACCGCCTGGACTTCGAAGAGTTAGCACTCAAAGGAATTGATCCGTCCTTGGGTCCATCAATAACAGGCTCGAGTTCCGAGCTGAAGGAGAAGGTGGATGAGGCAGGTCCATCTCATGTTCGTGTAAGTCTTTTTTGACTTTCATATTCGCGTAAGAACCAATAACTTATGCGTGTGATATCCAGATCCCTCTGATCTATCCCCCGTCTATAACTTCTGGTCCTGGAGCGCTCTCAGAGCTCCGCAGTTTGCTGGACTATCGGACACCGCGGCATCGTAAAGGACTCATAGTTTGGATTCTGGTTGCGCCTCTTACCACACCCTTCATGATTATACGTATGTATAACTTGCACGTATACTGATGTTATAGTAAACTCACAGTTTATTCTATATTCCTAGCCATAATACCCAATCTTCCATTTTTCTTCTGTGTCTGGCGAGCATGGTCGCATTACCGAGGTATTTTAAACATTTTCGCCATCGTCTCGCTTCTTTATTAACAATGCCTTCCTCATCCAGCATATAGAGCCTCCCAATATCTTACCTCCCTCGTAGAGAGTGGCGCCATCGTCCCAGAAACCAGCGAACCCCTCGACTCCATATACAAACAATCCCCTCCTACCTTAATATCTGCTTCAGAAGGCACCCCCACAGAAGCCACCACCGGAGACCCAAAACACGCCGTCCTCCTCACACGGGACGCTATCCCCTCCATCCTCGCCGCGTTCGGGCTCAAACCGGAATGCGGCGCGGATCTGCTCCGCGCGGTTGAGCAGGCGCGCGTGAGGGTGCAGAGTGGAAGGATAGAGTTGTGAGTGGCACGGCTGGACGTTGCTAGGTTCTTGGCCCCGTTAAAGGCTGGAGGTCCTTTTTAAAGTGGTTGAAGGGGTCACTTGTGGCCATTCACTCAAGCTACGGGGGGGGTCATTCAAACACTGCATTTGAACCTAGCTCGAGGAAGAGACATGGACACCCGGCACATTGAAGTTATAGAACAAATGAATACGTAGACAAGCATCCTAACTTATTATATTGTATTTCACTTCTGGTATATGTAAGCAGCGTTGTGCGTACAGATCCTTGTAATGTAGCTTGACCTAGCCTTGTCCCGGAAGGATAGGGCTTTACCACACCTCAGCCTTTGTACTTACTGTAGGCATACGAATACTGTAATGCAGCTTGACCCGTTGGCTTCATCCAGGAGCCTTATCTTCGCCCTTATTATAAGCTATAAACTGCGAAGTATCCGATTCTGAGAATCCACAGATATTCTCAAGTTGTTCGAAATTGTTAGTATCAATAGTAAGCTTGTATCGTCTCTTGCAGACCATCGTTGATAATTCTCAAGCGCAAGTCTAAGCGAAGAATGTCGAGTTATCTGAGATTCATGAAGAGGTACATAGGATACATATAATATGCAGAGACGATAACAAGACATCTGAACCAATTAAGTATGAGAGGTAGGAAAGCATGGTATTACAACATAGTCCGTCTAAAAACATACACCCTACTATAGCCATTTGCACAACCCACTCAGCCAGAGCACATGAGGCAGGCCTCCTTGTTCTCCAGCGAGCATTGCAGCTTCGCGTCCTCGAGCTCGCGCTCACGCTGCCTCTGAAGAGCGGCGGCGAACTCTGGGTTGGACTCAGCAGCCTTTTTGGTCTTATCGTCGAGTGAGAGAGAAGCTAGCATCTCCTCGGGAGCGGGTGTAGGGGTGAACGACAATGGGGGAGGTGTAACGGGCTCCTGCTTGACGACAGGAGAGTACGACATACTTGCGACGGGTGGCGGTGCTGGGGTGACGGGCGAGCGTTGAGGAGAAGGAGTGGAAGAAGAAGCGGGCGTCAGCATGCCGTTGGTCTTGGCAGCAGCGGCACGGGCAGTGGCATCGATGTTATGCTGCTGTACCTGCTTGAGAACACTCTGATCGATGGTGAACTTGGTCGCCTGGGAGGCGGGGCGCGTGCGAAGGTAGTACATGCCGGTCTTCAAGCCCTTCTTCCAGCCGTAGAAGTGCATACTGGTCAGCTGACCGAGCGTTGGGGCCTGCAAGTGCACATTGAGACTCTGGCTCTGGCAGATGAAGGCGCCGCGGTCCGCTGCCAGGTCGATGACTTTCTTCTGGCTGATCTCCCAGACGGTCTTGTAGATGGCCTTGACATTATCGGGAATGGTGGGGATGTTCTGGACAGAGCCGTTGTGCGCGATGATCATATTCTTCATGTTATCGTCCCACAGACCAAGGTCAACGAGTTCGCGGAGAAGCCAGGGGCAGACGACCTGGAATTCACCAGCGAGGACACGGCGGGTGTAGATGTTGCTAGGAAAAACGGCGTCACCACATGTATGAAACTATGCAACTACACTACATACCTGGTGTAAGGTTCGAAGCATTCGTTATTGCCCAGAATCTGACTCGTGGAAGCAGTTGGCATAGGCGCGACTAAGAGAGAGTTCCTCAGACCAGTACGCGCGATCTTCTCCTTCAGCGACGCCCATTCCCACAAATCTGTCGGGGTCACGCCCCACAGATCGTACTGGAGTTGACCGAGCTGGGCAGGGCTACCCATCCACGTCTCGTAAGGGCCGTCGCGCTCAGCCATCGCCGAGCTAGCCTCGAGCGCACCGTGGTAGATGGTCTCGAAGATCTGGATGTTGAGCAGTTTGGCTTCAGGGGAGTCGAAGGGCATGCGGAGCGCCATGAAGGTGTCTGCGAGACCCTGCACACCGACACCGATAGGACGATGGCGCATGTTCGAGCGGCGAGCCTCGGGGGTGGGATAGTAGTTGACGTCGATGATACGGTTCAGATTGAACGCGACGACCTTGGTAACATCATGCAATTTCTTGAAGTCGTACTTCCCGTTCTTGATGAAGGTCGGGAGGGCGAGGGAGGCGAGATTGCACACGGCAGTCTCGTCGGGGGAAGAGTACTCGATGATCTCAGTGCAGAGGTTCGACGACTTGATAGTCCCAAGGTTCTTCTGGTTGGACTTAGCTATATATAGGTTAGCTCAGAGTGTGGTATTAAGATGGGTAACAAACCATTGGCTTTATCCTTATAGAGCATGAAAGGTCCTCCAGTCTCGATCTGGGCTTCGAGAATGGCATACCATAACTTCTGAGCAGGGATGACCTTACGGGCGCGGCCTTCCTTCTCGTACTTAGTGAATAGCTCCTCGAATTCGGCACTGTGAACCTCATGGAGATCGGGTGCCTCGTTAGGGCAGAAGAGTGGCCAGTCGCCATTTTCCTCGACGCGCTTCATGCTAAAGTATAAGGTGTCAGCTGAATCATGGCGAAAAATACAAATATACATACAAAAGATCAGGAATCCAAAGGGCATAGAATAGATCGCGAGCGCGAACTTCCTCCTTTCCGTGGTTCTTGCGGAGGTCAAGGAAGTCGAAGATGTCGGCATGCCATGGTTCAATGTAGATTGCGAAGGCGCCGGGGCGCTTATTGCCGCCTTGATCGACGTAGCGGGCAGTGGCATCGTATGCACGTAACATAGGTACGATACCGTTCGAATATCCGTTGGTACCAGCAATATATGAGCTGAGGAAATATGGTTAGAATACAGTATTATAACATAACAGAGAAAAACATACCCAGTAGCACGAATACAATGAATATTGAGACCGATTCCACCAGCAGTCTTACTAATCATAGCACAGCTCTTAAGGGTATCGTAGATGCCTTCAATGGAGTCATCCTTCATGCAAACGAGGAAGCACGAGCTCAGTTGAGGATGGGGAGTACCGGCGTTGAATAGAGTGGGGGAAGCGTGCGTGAAATAACGCTCGGACATCAGATTGTATGTCTCAATCACACGATCGAGGTCGGCGCCGTGAATACCGACGGCGACACGCATGAGCATGTGCTGTGGGCGCTCGGCGACGCGACCATCGATGCGGAGAAGGTAGGACCTCTCGAGGGTTTTGAACCCAAAGCTCAAGAAAAAGTCAGCTCAAATAGTAATATAGTATGGTAGCAAGGAACTTACTAGTTGTAGGTGAAGTCGCGACTATAGACAATAGCTGAGTCGAGAGCTTCGGCGTTCTGGCTAACAACTTCGTATGTCTCCTTGGAGATCATACCGGCGGGGCGGCCATTCTTGGGGTTAACTATAAAGTCATGAGTATGAAGGAATGAAGGAACAGATATGTACGCACCATAGTTATAAAGGTCCTTGATGACCTGCGAGAAGTTCTTCTTCGTCTCTTTGTGGAGATTCGAGATGGCGATGCGGGCGGCGAGAACGGCATAATCAGGATGCTTTGTTGTGAGGTATGCAGCGGTCTCTGACGCAAGATTCTGTTGTGACGTTCATAAGTGTGAAACAAGAGGCATCGAGCATCACGTACATCCAACTCGACCGTTGTAACACCTTGATAAACACCTTGAACAACCTTCTGTGTTACTCTAGTCCAGAAAATGAGTTGTGTTCAACAACCAACACGTGAATACGCACTCGATGGGGTTGATGTAGTTAGTGTCAAGTCCGTAGCAGAGCTTGTCTATCCTCGACGTGATCTAGGGACAGCTTTAAGAGCGATAGCGAGAAAACAGATCGCGCAACACGTACCTTGTCGAACTGAACGCGTTCCTTGCGGCTACAAACTTAAGTGAGCATGCTAGCGACGCGTCTTGACGCGATTTGTGACCTACCCATCTGAGGACGAGTGACGACTCTCAGTATACGTGCTCGGAACACCAGCAAGCAGAATGGTGCTTACCTCGCTTGAATACGAAAGCCATAGCAAGTTTTATGACTTTTCAGAGAGCGGAAGTGGAGGAGGAAAGGAGAAGGTGGTGGAAGAAGTGAAGAAACGAGAGATGAAAATGGCTCAGCTTTTATCAGCCGTCGCTGACTAAGCATATGCTGTTTGCTCCTGTTGGATATCCATCGATACACGCGTTAGGTCATAAAGCAGAAAAGAATTTATGTGAAGCCCTTTCTTTATGAAAAAATGCCTTTTAATTCTTGTAGAAGAATAGGACTCTAACAGAATACTTGAAGTGGTATCAAATGAAGATCACTACTGAGAAACTTATGTTTTCGAAGTCTTTTGGGTTAGGGTTAGACGCGCTCTAATTAGAGTCGCGTCAATCAACATAACGCGTTGTTTGAAGTTGTGTACGTGATTTGGGAGCACTGTTGAACCACTCTCCATCCGGTCTCAGTCAGCAACGCGCGTCCATCATGGAATACGACAGTCATCAGATCTTTTTGTCAAGTCGAGTCATTCCGCAACCGCTGCAAGTTAAAATATTGCAAGACACACCGCACCACCCAGCACCGCGCCCACGTGAACTCGGAATCGTAATATATTTTGGACGCAAAGACATCAGACGCGACGGAACTTGATACTTGGCAGAAGATAAAACAGGGAAATCTTTCCTATCAGAAGACTGGAGTAGTGTGTGTACAGGTATTGAGCCATTCTGCAATGTAAGTAATCTTCGAGTTATCCCTATGTCGTTGCATCTCTGAGCTTTTCGCAAGTAATTCTTATTATCGAGGATCGTAAACACTCCCACAGTCGGACTAATGACCGTACCCTTTCCTATTACATCCACTCTGACTCCGACTCCGAATGCCCTAGGTAAGTACTTAATCACACTGAAAAGCACGTCACACATGCATTGAAATTTAAAGACTCACCAGGTTTTCGTATATTAGCGCTCACGACTCTCCTACTGTGAACTGGATCCCTGAAATATTCACTTCAACCCATCCGAATCGTCTTTCTTAGCTCAGTGGTAGAGGGCGCATCGCTCGTAAGGAACCCCTTTGTTGTTAGGTATGATGAGGTCAGACTTTCGAATCGGTTAGTAGGAACGGAGGAAAAACTCCAATTGTCTCAAGCTTTTAACTGTTTAGGCCACTTGGTGATGCATCTTTAGCTTGTTAAAGCTTTGAGCTATGTAGATTTTATATTTCTTCTCTCGAGCACTTACTGATGAACACAGCAACGTCACCCCAGCAATTGCGGGATATTGATAAATTTGCAACTATCCAAATGCTTCAACTTATTACTTCACAACACTCAACTCTCTAATATGAGGGGCTCGAGGTGACACCTGTGATTCTACATACTGTAGAGAGGTTCATGTCAACTCTTTCTTAGCTAGGTTGATGACAAGGTCAGTCGTTGAAATCAGCTAGAAGGGAATACAGCAGAATCACAAATGGTATTGTTTTATTGCTCAGATGTTAAATACAGTAAGTATGTTACTTGTAATTTCAAGTGTGCGGATGCCTATTACCAAGGTGTCATCAATGCGTTCATACAAAAGATTTTTCCGTATTCAGCTCATCGTCAGGTAATAGCAACACTTTACTATTTATGAATAAATTCCTCCTTAGCTCAGTGGTAGAGCGTGTCACTTGTACACCCAGTTCTGGTATGTACATGACAAGGTCAGTCGTTCAATCCGGCTAGGTGGAATTAGGAGAACATCTGTTTTGGCTTTTGCCTTCCTCGAATAAACTCACGGTCTTCTCAGATTCAGTCATTTTGAATTGTTTTTGATGCAATATCATCCGAATACAGGAGAATCGAGATTAACAAGAGGATATATCACTTGCATGGCCGTCAAAGTCACCTGTGTGGATCGTATCATCTTTCGTTTTTAAAATCTTGCTTCATATACAGGCAAATAATCAAAAACTTTTATACGTAAAAATGACTGGTCGTATATAAGTTCATTGAAATGCTCAATCTCAACGAGCATCATAGTAATCAGACAAAAGCGTGTAAGCGAAAAGTTACTGCTTCGTCGATGCAGTTCTAGAGTCTCAAGACACACTCCCTGTGATACATTAGAACATAAATCACCAGAGTCAAGAGCGCCGCAAGAAGCGCTCGACCTGCCACCTTCTTTGTCAGTTGGTTAATGAGCGATGGTGGACATTGGGCTCCGGCCTTATCGATGGCGTCAACCTCTTCTTGGGTCAGAGGAGCTACGGAAAATAGGAAAGAGAATCAGATAATTTTACTGAGGAAAAGGACAAGTGATAATTACGGAGATCACCAACTGCGAGGTATTCTTCGAGATGTTGCTTGCTGGAGCTTGTTCTGCAAGAGCAGGATCAATGGATATAGTTGTTAGGTTGGGATAAGAAAATAGTACTAACGTGACAATGACCACGCCTTTTGCCTTGACCCAAGAAAAAATAACTTGAGTCGGAGTCGCTCCCAGTCGTTTGGCGGCTTGGTTGACAGGGATATCTACGGGCCCTCCAGGATAGCGAGTGATAGGCCTAAAAATTTGATGGTGAGCTAAGACAACGACTCCCAAACAAAAATGTGATAATGGACTAACGCGAGGCTGCCATAAGCTTCGGTAATGATTCCATGCTTGGCGTGAAATTTGAGTAGATCTACATTCTCAGCATGGTTGTAAGGATCGAATCTAATCTAAATATTGTCACTTTTAAAAAGGGTAGTGCGTTAAATTAAATTCGACGTACCTGATTGACGGCGGGTTTAACCTTTGCGATCTTCAATACGCGCTGAAGGTCATCCACGGTGAAATTGCTGACTCCAATGCTTCTGCAGTCAATCCATTAAATACTTAGTCACAAAGGGGAAACTTCGATAAATTTACTTGGAAAGTCCATCCTCCTTGATTTTCTCAAATTCCTTCCATGCAGATTCATAATCACCATCTGGGATAATTCTCGGATGGTGGATAAGATAAAGGTCTAGATATTTCAGACCAAGCTAAATAATATGCGCAGTTGAGTATCGACAAGGATTCATAATGTAAACTGACCTTATCGAGACTGGCCCGCACGGACTCCTGGAACTTTCCCTTCTGGTATTTGGTAGTCACGTAGAGCTCTGAGCGACTCAAGCCACTTTCACGGACTGCTACCCCAACGCTTTCTTCATTAGAATACACTAAACCAAATCTCTGTGTTAGGAATGGATAATTTGTCGACAATTGTCTGTTATAATAGTGGTAAAACATACTTTGCGCCGTGTCGATGTGTGAGAACCCCGTCCCAATTGCTTGCTCGACGTACTCATGCACATCCTTACCAGAGTTGGCAGTACCCGTGCCATAAGCAATAGCTGGGATCTAGGAGCGCAGGCAATGAAGATAAGCCTTAGTACAATCCAAACACAAGTTCTATATGACTGTGACGCACTTCATTTCCGTCGTTCAGTTTGATGTTCTCGAAAGGCATGATGACCGGGGATGGAAACCGCGCACTGGGAATGCTTCAGTAGTATACGTAGTAATAGGATGAGAGCTTCAGCTCCAAGGGGAGGTTGAACGGCGTCGACAGCATGTAGACTGTAAACATAGCTATGGATCGCGCGATTTGTTGCGACACAAGCGTCAAGCATGGCATCGTTCACACGGTCCTATTCTTGTTCAACTGTCCGGGCCGCTATTGTAAATGTTAAGGAGGTGTTTCCCGCAGTCTTGTTCCTCTGCTCACTCCGTCTTCCTTTCCGATATCTTCGTCCCCGCGCCCTCTGATTTTCTCATGCGTGGGCCCAACATTAGCCTTAAATGTGACTCTTTGAACTTTACACAACTACTTGGTTGCACAGTTCTGCCAATCCGGAAAGTAACTACTTCCACTCCTCCTAATATAGGTCCACTTTGAAACTCTCCAGGTCAACGATCGCGGATGTTAAGACACTCTTCTAATGCACGCGCTTCAGGTTTCTATTCTTCACTAATTTAAAAAAGCCCCCTACTGCCACTCCCATTCTTGCAACGGTCATCAACTTCTTGATGAACTTCTAACCAGTGGCGTCCTCTACCAGTGCTCAATGTACTTTGGTCGTCGAATCTCCTAATCATTGCCTCGGATCTTCCATTTTGCAACTCGATTATCTTGATAGTCTTCGGCTCGCTCTACATACACTCTAGAATCTGTGATGATTTACGTACGTCTGGAGGTTTCATCTGCTTCGTCTATCGAAGTCTTCACACTGCACTATCTCGTCGTTGATGACTGAGGCGCTCCCGACTCCCATTGTCTACAGACTTGAACTATCACACTGCTCCATCTTTATCACCGTTACCTTTTACAGCTGGAAAAGTATAATTTCGCACTTTGGATCCAGGCGCTGTCGATTAAAACCCCTTCCAAGATAAGACCCTGGCCTACGTCAACTGACTATATCATGAATCTGAATCCTGATTCTTTATTTTGTTCCTGGAAAACGGCGAATGATAACCAGGTTATCAGGAAGGCCTCAGAAAGGCCACGAAATTGGTAGTTAAGGTGACGTTCCTTATTGTTTCAAAGCTCAGGTCGCTAAAATTAGATGAGGCAATCTCAGCTTTCCTCAATCGCAGCCATACTAAGCACTTTCACTTGCCTTTGCTCGAGAAAGCGAGGTTGTGGTTGATTAAATTATTCGGATTAAATTATCGCACTGTAGACATCAAACGAACGGTATTTTTGAGTATATGCAGTTGAACATACAACCAAGAATCCATCGAACTAAGTAAAATCGTAACATGTTCTATCTATCGTCCCTCATGCTTCCTCCTTTTCGGAAATATCAGGTGTCTTTACTCGCCTTCTAAAATCTATTTCTTCTCCTAAATTTTCGTGTTGAGTGCTTGTTACAGTATGCCGAGTATCATAGTTAAATTCGATCACGGCGCTCATTTTGGTATGAGCTTCGTATGATGTTCCGAGAACGACACGGATGATCACAACTGTTGGGGTGATTCCCTGAGGATTTTATCGAAAATGTATGTATCAGCTTGTAGAATTGAATAAAATGAAGTTCAGAGATCACTGACATAAATTTGGATAACCATGCCTTCAATGATATCAAACCCGGGATGTTGTAGGCAAAAGAAAACAAGATACAGAATTTGAGCAAGGAATATTGCAAGTCCAGATTCCACAAGCATCGCAATGATGACACCGTACGCTTGGCTGGCATCTGGACTCACTTGAGCTATTTTCCTTGAAGTTCGCCAAATCCGAAGTACGATTAAACCTGTGACAAGGGAGTTTACCGCCATGGATGCCGAAAACGCAAATGTTCCAGTGTGTAACAATTTTCTCAAGTCTTGTGGCTGCAGATCATAGTTGGTGGACTTGAGGATAGAAACGAGTACTAACTCAGCAGCTATTGTTTACATGTCAGGTTTTTGATCGGGCTAATAAAAGTTCCCAAGCAAGAGGACGGACCTAGTGACGAGAGAGACAGAAGCGCAGGTACAGTTACTATCATGTACTTGTTATCCCAGATAACCCAACAACGATAAATCTATAATAAGCGGTAAGATAACATCATCTACTCAGGTGAAAGGTAGCGAAATGTCAAGCTTACCAATATCATTTGCGCTAGGAAATCTATTAATGAATATGTGACACTGTAAGCCAGGTTTAGATTTTCCTGTTGAACAGGATCTTCGTTTATCTACGCAGTAAAGTTTGACTTAAATGTCTTGTGTTTATATTGCCAAAACCAGGTGGAGACATACAATGGTAAGGGTTTCCTCCCATATATCAACGACAAGCACAGTAGTGCACAGGGAGAAGAGTGCAATTATTGCTGCATTGAGCGGTCCATGGTAGAAATTTTTGTCTCGATAAATGTGAACAACTATAAAGCATGTGAATACGGCAAAGTGCAAGCCTAATGCAAAGGTTCAGTTCTGAATCCCAATATCTAATATAATAAATATAGCGAAAAATGTGCAGACCGTAGAAAATCCCATCAAGTACTGATCC
>JASFDE010000433.1:0-12749 GCA_036937135.1 Nidula niveotomentosa | reverse complement strand
GAGTTTTTGAGTCCAGTTGCGAGGAAATCTCTCCATTGTTCGCGATTTTTACACTGGCGCTTTTAGGCCTTCTCTGCCGTGGTTTCTGACCCCTCTCACCGACTATTTCTCTCTATTGATACATCCGAGAGCTGGGTTTCTATTCCGGGATATGAATTGTATGAAACATGGATTAAAAACTCTAAGAATATCGCCCTCGACTATGCTCATGGGCAGTATCTCGTTGACAATGTACCAGCTAAGGATATTAGAAAGTTTCGCGAAGCAGTAAGGCTCATATTTATTTTTTTGTCTTTCACTAATGTACGTCTTCCTCTCTAGATTATCACACCTCTGTATGCAAACGACAATTTTTTCTCTATGGATAATGTGCAGGAGTGGATTCGCCCAGTTGCATTTGAAGCTTGGACACTTTGGTTCCGGCAAGCTACAGACGTCCAGGAATCATGTTCTTCTTTATGCTTGTCATCGTATACTCATTCATCGAATTCACGGTGAGGCCCCAACCTGGCTTTTTTCATAATATGTTGTTAATATATCCGGCATAAACAGCCCTCCATCGCGAATGTCAGAGACCGAGGATTTTCATTCGGATAGAGGGCTGGATGGAATTCCCCCTTCTTCTCGGGCGACCTCATCTGTTGTCTCTGTCTCGGGCAACTCAGAACGGCCAATTAACGTATCCGACACTGACAATGACATTGAATTTACCTTTCCTATTCGTGAGCAGTCTCGAAAAAGGAAACTCACCACATCCATGAAGGTGGAACCAAATGACGAGAAAGTTAAACGTAAGACTCCCAAATAAATACCTTTATCCTGGAGATTTTGAACGCACAATTTTCGGGCTCACACTTATCCTCTCCAGAAATCGAGTTTCTCGGCGCTATTCCAGCAGTCAGCAAAAGGAGCAAGGGGAAGGGAAAGAATTGCAAGGCAGACATACCAAGGAACGCAGCGCAACCGATTAAACTCATGTCCAAACTCTCCATCGACCGTCTATCTTGGACGACCTCACTTCCATCGACATGGACTGTTCCGCGAGATAAATCTGCAATTCTGCTTGACCTATCCGCTTTGGAAAGCTTGCCATGTAGGCCGAATGTGGAGAAATATACCATCAATGGTTTTATTTGTGCAGAGGTTCCATGAACCATTTACTCTCTCCAAAACTTGTAATTCAACCTAATTTTCAGGATCAAGAATCGTGGGGCGGCTCATCCGGTCATGCAAGTGGCGATGTTCATGCCACTGGATTTTATGAAAATGATCCAGAGATATCAGTTCACTGCTGCCGGGCCCACTTGCAGTGTAATGGTGTCGACATCTGTCAACATTTCGACCAAGACCTCCTCGCAAATTGTGAGAGGTATGAACCTGATCCAGATCAAATGCAAGCACTTTGGAATCATGAACTGGATGCCAATATGCGGGAGGCTAGTTCAGTCTCTAGTATTATTTCACGGTATGACGGCCACTCCCAACATCATAACACAGGCCATTAATATTGCCCAGGTTCTACTCTCGAGTAATCCGGCTTCAATGTAAGGTTCCCTGTTCCGGGAAGCCTGTAATGCGTCTTTGTGGCAAGGTATGTGATGTTCGCTTCATAAATTACAGTTGAACATAATGACTTATATGTTTAGGGTGTGTCAAACTATGGAAAGCTTCATTTTATCAGCTGTTCTAGGTAGAAAGCAGCAGACCCAGAGGAGCATAGATACCTTGGAATTCCATACAACATTGACGAAGACCTTCTTCAGCATCTTTTAGATAATGATGGGAATTTACCATCAAACCACACCGATAACAAGAAATGTGTCTTGACACTACATCCAAAAGTTTTGTCGTGAGTAAATTGACCTAGTACTTCCTACATGTGCGACGAGCCATAAAAAATTCTTTAGCCTTCTCACACATCATTAATGGCCAAATCTCATGTGCAAAAATTGTTCGCTGCAAGTGTCCAACCCAGATGATCATTTTCATTCCTGTCGACAATTCTTTGAAAAAATGCATTATTTATATCCGAGATGTGCACAATCACCCGATGCATCCAAAGACCAAACTGGGCATGGAAGAAAAGCGTCAGCTTACCAGTGCAATTGAATCAGCTGGCAAACGAGGACTTACAGTTCACAAATTAATCAATTGTGCGTCATTAATCCATGCTCACCATTGATGCTGCTACATTTTGAAATAGTGCCATCAACTTCCACCATCTATGATGGAAAATCAATTTCTGTGGCGACCCCTGCCTATATGGACAAAAGAAAGGTAAGGAAGGAGATTTACCGTCAAAAACTCAAAGAACATCTGAAAGGATTGGGCTGGGAAGGTTCAATTTTGATTTCCCTAGTATATCTCCAGCTCAAGCAAAATCCAGGTCTTAAGCACAACTTTCTCACTTGCAAAGCCATTCTCCCAGTTAAAGAACGCTACATTCATGCAGTCATGGCCACCAGCAATGCTAAATGGGTTATTAAGATGCACCCAAGGCTTGCCAAGTATTTTCATGAAGCACTTTATCTGTGTATTGACTATACATTTAAGAGGGTAAAGGGAGATATTGATGAATGGGAAGTTGTCGGATTTTTGGAAAGGTATAGGTGACATAAGTTATCATTAACACTCATTCAAATAAATTCATTCAAAACAGATTTAGGAGTTACACTAGCGCGCTTCTATTGTGATAGGAACACAAAGGCTGCTTTCTCTCGCCTCTTTTCTGAACTATTTCATCTTGTTCCTGAAATTACCAGATCAATATTGAAGTTCTTTGCATTTTTCCCTGATGACCCTAATGCATGTTTGCATGCAATCAGTCTAGATGCAAAAGCTGCCCAAGCTCAAGGATTGGCCAATGAGCTGCTGCTTTATGTTGCCAAAAATGTACCAGCTTCTGGCATGCTGAGAAATGAACTGGATTTATTAATGATGGTTCTGAAAACATGTTATATTCATTATGGCAGGTGGGTGTTTTATTGTTGACATAACACCAGCCTGAGGGAACTAATCTATCTTACAGAAATATTGACAAACTTCCTGTAATAGTACCAAAGGATGTAATTGAGCACTTAAAGGGATTCCCTGGACTGAAGACACAGAAGGAAATTGACAACTGGAACACATTTGTTTGCAATGTGCCTGATAAATCTGTACAAGGTATTAATTCTGATTACTTGTTTTGACAGCAATGATTTATCACTTGTTATTTAGACTGGTATCAGCAAAAGCTTAATTACCCATGGCTCTTGCCATCTCTAAATCGATTTCTTTCAAAGATGGATAACAATAGTTGGGATTTATCCCCTCATCAGTCCAATCTTGCAGAGGGAGGACATGCTGCAACCAATTTTGTCACTTTAATTGGGAAAGAAATAGGAGAAGCTGTAGCTAGGTAGGTCAAAGGATTTATATTGGCAGTATAACTGCTCACAGATTTTGTGTTTCTAGTGCTAGTGAACTTGATGGAAAGGTTGCTGATGAACTAAAGGCCATGCAGATGGCCTGTGTACTTCCTCACTGCTGGAATGGACCAATGAACTGCAAACACCTCAGTGAGCAGGGTCAAACCTGGAACCATGCAAAAAGATCAGCACATGAAGCCCATCTACAGCAGTATGATGACCTTTCAGCCGAACTGGAAAGTATGTCCTCTCAAAAAAGCAACTCACTGGCTGTGGAGAAAGTCTTGCAGGAGGAGATAAAGACTCTCCAAACCAATGCCACTCCCTCATCAAGGGAACAAATTAAGTCACTCCAAATGGATGTCAAACTGGAGAAAGAAAAGCGTAGAAGATTGAATACTCAGAAGCAGGAAATCAAGACACTGATTCAAGAGCTTAACAATGATGGGTTGAGTGGCCAGCATGTCAATGTTTGTCATCCAAGTACATCAGCTAGTGTCATTGAGGAGGTTCAGGCTGTTGATGGCCTGCTCAACAGTATAATTTTCTGAAATATCTCGACAAGATCAACATTAATGTGATTTCCTTCAGCAGCCAACCGGCCCAACAGCAGATTACTTGATGTGGCACCTACCAACTTGGACCCAGGCTTTGTTGCATCTGACCAGGCCATTGAAAATGAGCCTATGCAAGGACTAAGCACTTTCCCAGAGGCTGTTGCACACTACTACTTGCAGACCTTGATTCAAGAGCTCAAGGACAATGGGTTGAGTGGCTGGTGTGTCAATGTTTGTCATCCAAGTACATTGGCTAGTGTCATTGAGGAGGTTCAGGCTGTTGATGGCCTGCTCAACAGTATAATTTTCCGAAATATCTCAACAAGATCAACATAAACATGATTTCCTTCAGCAGCTAACCAGCCCAACAGCAGATTACTTGATGTGGCACATACTAACTTAGACCCAGGCTTTGTTGCATCTGACCAGGCCATCAAAAACAAGCCTATGCAAGGACTAAGCACTTTCCCAGAGGCTGTTGCGCACTACTACTTGCAGACCTTTGAGCCGGAAATAGAGGATAGCACCTCCAATGTGTTTGATATCAATGGGCCTGGGATGGGACTTTTAGATGGTGAATTCAACTTTGACTTTGAGAATATGGACTTCTCAACTACTTTCAACTTTGATGAAGCATATCAGCAAACATCCATCTCCTTGTTTGCCTCTGTCCCAGACTCTCAACTTGCAGAAACAAATGCCCAGTTTCAAATTTTTCCAGCTAATGCCAACCCTTCTCAAACCCTCAAAAAAACACATTTCTCAGAGACATCTTGTCCTCCCTTGCTTCCTGCTTTACTGCTGCTTTCTTTTCATGCTCAGTCAGCGACATCTTCCTCTCCAATTGTGACAACTCCTCCTCAAGCCTCTCCCACACTACCTACAAGACATTTCTGTTTGGAAGCACCACCTGTCTTTACAGCCACTGACAATGTGGGCACCATCATTCAGCAAGAGACGGACTCAGAATCTGGTCCACCCAAACTTCTCAGGAAATGGGAAAGAAGTGCAAACAACAGAAGGGTAAATCCACTAGCTCAAAGCAAGGAACACCCTGGGTGACATTAACCGCCCATCTCACTGTACAAGCATGCACACCATGGATCTGAAATGCAAGCAAGCAGAAATGAAGGCTGTCAATACTCAGCCAGCCAGTAGGAAGAAGACAGCTTTGAAAGATAGGTGGTTCTATGAGGACGAGGATACACTGGCCATTTCATAGATACTTACTGGTGCTCTCGGCACGATTTTTAATTTACTCAATGATAATTTATCTTAATAGCATTTGGATTTAAACAATTTCTTAAACTACCACTCAAGCCATATATTATAGCAGAGTACAGCATTCTGGCAGCCCCAATTTTGGCAGATGAAAGCACTTTGGGCAATCCCACTAACAAAAATTCAATCCCACTAACCGAGGTTTTCATCACACTAAGATGTAATCATATCCCACTATTGAGGGATAGATCCCACTTTTTCATTGTTGTGTCTTAATCCCATTCCCACTCTTTAGGTCATCACTCTGATACATTTGCTGGCTTCTTGATTGACAGAATGGGAAAACAACATGAAATTCCAGAACCAGCACAGCAACTCAAGGGAGAGGAAGAGGAAGGAAAGCAGAGGGGGCAGCTGACGAGCATGAGAAGCTTTTGTGCACCACTTGCTACAACTGTATTCTTTTGGTCCAAGCTGCTCATAGGCTAATTAATGGGTGCTCACCAGTAAAACTTTTTCTTTAATGCAACCTCATATCCTGATATTTAAGCCAGACTAAACAGCTTTCAGGCCTTTTGTGAATTCCATAAGGATATGGGTGGACAGCCATTTTTCCAATGGCCTCCATGCACTGGACCTACAAGCAGCACTCAATTAGAATTGGAATATGCCGAAGTATCACAACTCTGACAGTTGCCACATCATGAGTCAGTCACATGCCTCTTTGTCTTTCACCTCACACTGCACTTTTTACCTGCTCATAAATGCAACATCTTCCTCTCTCTCTCTCTATATATATATATCTTCCCAGCCCCTCTCCCCTAGCTCTACCACACTTTTCTGTTGCTTTTTGTTGTGTTTTTGTTTTTCCAGATCTCAGTACGTATCTCTCTTGTGATCTACCTTTTGCAGACCTTCTTTTGTTCTGGTGTCTTTAACAGAAGATGTGATTGTATCATGGCTTGTCCACCTTCTGTGCTTGGGGTTTGAGCATCCATCTGGATCCCTTGCCTATTTGAGCACAGAGGGGTTTCAGAAACTGGGAGATGAGCGTCAATCTGGATGCCATCTATGGGGGCTGATTGTTGGCAGGTCTTTAATGTGAAGTTGACTGATTTGGGGCAAGAAGGAGGGTTTTCAGGACTGGGTTCATGCATGTCCATGACAGTTTTCTGAACTGGGCAATGGGTGTTCTTTCTTTACATCATCTGCTATTTGGGACAAGCTGTTATTTCATGGTAGGTAGATGCATGTGTATTGGATGGTATCTATGCTTTTTAATGAAGATCATATTTATCAGGTACAAGAGGGAGGTGCATGTGTCAGGCCCAAGCTCTAATCCTAACCTAAGTGGAAGTACTGTGACAAAACTCTGTTTGCTGTCACTCATGTCACACATGTGCAGTTGCTACACTGGCACAGGACTGCTCCAACAGCTTGAGCCACTGCCTGTGAGGCTGTGACTGTTGGAAATATTGCAAGCTTGCCATGTATCCCAGAATTTAAAGTAAGAAATGTGCAGTGCAGTATGTTGTTCATCTCAGTTTTCCTACATTTGTTTTATATTTTGTACTCAGTTTTATTTCACTTATCTGCTTATAATATGGATGAAATTCACTCAGCAAAAAGCACAGACATCCAGCTGAATATATCTCTCTCTCTTTCTCTTTTTTTTTTTTTTCATCATCACCCCTTTTGACCTGGCTCCCTAATATTTCCATTGGTTTTTTAGACAGTGAGGAATTCACCTCTACATTTTGGCCAGGCAATTTGAAGACTCCTGGTACATTCATTCTTTTGCCCCCCATGGCAAATGCTGCCAGTAGTAACATGCTGTTTTTGCTGATAAAAAAAAAAACAAATAAAGGCCCAATTTCACAGAGTCAAGTAGCTTTCTCATCTGGAAGTCCTCTCTTTACACCACAGTCGGAGAGCCCTATTTTCACAGGGAAACAGACACCTGCTGCTGAAGGCTTCTCTGAGCGCTCAAAATCCTTTGATGATGGTCAAGATAATGGCAGCTTATTTCATCATGCTCAGGAAGATGTGATGGATAAGAGCAGTGACAGCAATAAAATGGGGACCTCCTCTTCCTCTCATGTCTGCAGGAAACTGTTCTTGCATGGCAAATTGCTTGGAGCACCAAATTGGGACAAAAGTGGGAGTGATGAGGATGGGGAGGATCATAGCCATTCTGGAGGGGAAAAGGATGCTATGGACAAGGGATCATCTAGAGAATGGCGGGAGATGTCTGGTGATGAAAATGAAGATAGCAACAATGATGATGAAGATGACAGTTTAGACAATGTTGATCAGGATATGTCTGGTGAGCATGAACATGTTTGCTCCAACAGTGTCCACTCTCCAGAGAGGCTTGTCAAGACAGTGCTCATGAGCAACTATGGTCTGGAATTCAACACCTTGTATGGACTGATCATTTATAGGCTCTGTAGTGCTGGATTCCCCCTCAGCAGCTTGCACACTCACCTGCAAAAAGAATCAAACATATTGGTGAAGGGAATGACTTGGGACAAGAATGTGGGCAGATGGAAAGAGAAGCAGGTCATATTAGACCATGAGCCTTCAAGACAACTTATGCCTTTGAGCAAGGGAAAATTCATCCAGAGAATCATAGAATCTCTTCTTGAAGCTGACTATATCAGTAGATTGAAAGATATCAGGGACTTGACATCTGTTCATCATTGGAGAGCACTTTCACTCCCAGATATTTCAGGCCAGCTATCTGAAGTGATGGGGTTGAGGCTGTTTCAAAACTCATATCAATGTCAAATCTGTTGCAAGGTAAATGCAAGTCATAGCACCATGAGCAATCACTTTATCAAGAAACACAGCAATTATGGCTTTCAGTGTGACACTGTTGCTTCTCAGACATTATGCGAGGACAATTCTTGGCAACACTATATACTTGTATTGAAAAGTGCTTTTCCTCCTTCTCATCAAAATCCTGGAAATCTTCCTAGAAATCCACCTTCTCCTTCAAACTCTCTGACCCAGCCTCCTCTACCTATGGCAGACCGTGACAACAGTGGCAGTGGATATGTGGATGTGGAATATGTGGCATTGCTTTCTTAAATGTTTTAACAGGACAACTATCAAACAACCTTATGAGCAACAATGAAAGGATCCAATCTACAAAAGGCTACAATTGATTGTAGCAAAGACCTATAGGAAAGATGTGAGGATGTTGTCAGATGTTAATATCACACCCTTGCTTTGCTCACACATGACCAACTGTATGCTGTGAGTGAGATTGCTCAAAATTTTTTTTTTTTATTTTGGCTGCTCTCTCTTTTATTGTTTTTAATTTTAATTTTAATTTTTTCATTTTTCACCAAACTCACTCTGCTACTTTTTTTTTGTTAATTTATATTGAACCAAAAAAAAAAAAAAGAGGGGCACAGAGAAGGTTCATACTGAGAGCATTCACTGCCCTGACTACAGAGAGTGCCATTGCCTCCTATGCCTTTCTAGAGCTCAAGCTGATCTGGACTCTGCTGCAAGCATGCACTCCACAAAATGTATTGAAGGCCCTCTTTTCCTTTGACAACATCCAGGAAAGATTGCTGAACATGCTGGCACACCTTTTGCATGCTAGGACACTTGACTGGAAAGGCACCACCAAAGTGTTGTATGCTGTATTTGATGCAGTTTACTATCCACAAAAGGTCAGAACAGGTATGAGCATGTTTAATACACTGGTCACCATCTTCCTACTGCTGGAGTGCCTAGAGGAGAGTGGAGCATACCATTCTATCTTTTTAATTCCTCCTGTGATTGCAAAAGTCCAGTATGCTATCTGTCTCAGAGCTGCACATTGCTTTTTCAATGTCTTTCATGAGGAAGACCAAAATCTGGTATTTGAGTGAGCTTTTTAAAATTTAATTATTGCTTTTTGCTTTTTATATTTTATATTTTGTGTTTTTTTATCTAACCCCTACCCCCTTATCTCAACATGGTCCCCCCCCCCTCCTCCCTCTGTTCACCCTCATTGATTAAATTCTTTCTTATGTATTAAAATTACAATACATTTAAAATATTCAGATTGCTGATCAGCACCCCCTCAGTCAATGCATAGAATTCTGCATGAAATTTCTTCAGGACTACAATTTAGCACCATTTGCAATGGTCAGAAAGTGGCTGCATGAGTTTAGCATTGTCTCCAAGGCCACACCACATGCAGTGATGGTTTGGTGGAAAGAAAACAAGATCACAGTCAGTGACAATATTGTCATTGACTTTGTGCACTATGTCACATTTTTGAAGGAAAAGCTGGAGCAGATGGAGCGGCACCTAGAGCAAAAGGTGCTCCTTGGAGTTTATACCATACAGGAGCTAGAAGACATGTTTCATGGCTCCCATCTGAATGAGCATGCACTGGAGGAGAGCACTGTCAGATATGGCATCCTTCTCAATGCACAAGATGGCTTGCTGAATAATGCTGAGTTGATGGTGTTCTTGACACACATACTGCAGCATGGACTGCTGGGATCACATGTGAACAAGCAAGGCCGGCTTCAATTCAATCAGGAAGAGCTGCTCAGATGGATTGAAGCAATTGAGGATGTGATGTAAGACATCATGCTGCTCTGCCATGTCCTTGAAGGGCCGCCGGGACAAATGACAGAGGAGTCTCTCATCCCATTGACCGACACTGTTGACAGCTCAAGGGGCATGGTGTTTGAGGTGTCTGAGAGGACAGGCAGCTTCCAATCTGGCTACCATAAGCACTCTCATGAGACAGGGGACCACAAGGACATCCTCCATCTGCTGCCATACCAGGTGTTCCGGCTCTTGTATGCAATCATCTGCCTCATTCAGCTGCTAGAGTGGATTGCACTGTGCAAGGTGGTGATCAGGGAAGACAGCCAACAGGTAAGCCTGAAGATGTACCAGGAGTGAGTGTTTGTGTTGAGTGGGATTGCATGGAATGCTGCTTGGATGTCCAAAGCACTCAAAATGTTCTTTGTCAATGGGATGGGCATCAAAATGGGTGTCTGCCTCTTCCAACATTTTGTGATTGCCATGCAGCAGCACTTCCCCAGCATCAGTTACATCATCTCCAACACAGGTTCAAATGAGGCCTGTTTGGCTTTGGTAGCCAATATGATGATGGGGCACACAATGAGGGTGGCCAAGCAGCACTATGCAAGGACAGAAAGTGTTGTTGTTGGCATCATCACCAAGGCAGACTATATCAGAGTCTGTAAGGACTGGCATGTCCTTCATGGATTTTTGACATCCATGGAAGCGACAGCAATGGTGGGGGCCAATTCAGGAGATGCAGGAGATTCAATGGACACAACTGGACTTTGAAAATATTAATTGTTTATTGTTTTTTTGTTTTTTTTTAGGATCGGGGGTGGGGGTGGGGGGTTGGGTAGCAAGGGCACAGGAAAAGTGGAAAATAGGATTGAGTAATACATATTAAAAATGAAAAAAAAATTCTTAAATTAGTTTACCTGTTTCTTTTGCCATGTATTTTTTTAAAAGTTTATTTTAAACAAAAGAAGAAGTAGCATGAGAGTGAGTGGGCCAAAAAAGCCATGCATCTGGTGTTTGTGAGAGACATTGACTTAGCAGAGTATGCATGAGCATCTGTGAAGCTTTTGAGCATTATAATTTTGTGTGATATTAAGCAGAGTATACATGCATAAGCTAATTTATGAGTCTAACAGAGTATACTTGCATGAGTATCTCTGAAGATTGTTGAGATTCACAAAATTGTGAGACTAAGTAGAGTAAACATGAGCAGCAATGAAGCTTGTCAAGCTTCACAAATGTGGTATACATGCATGAGCAAATTTGTGAGAGACTAACAGAGTACATATGTATGAGCAACTTTGAAGCTCATCAAGCTTAACAAAATTGTGAGACAAAGCAGAGTATGCATGAGTATCTCTGAGGCTTATTGAGCTTCCCAAATAGAGTAAAATGAGTCTCAACACTAATATTTGTGAAGCTCACCAAGCTTCACAAATGTCCATGTTGAGTACTTTGAGAAAATATTTGTGATGCTTGTCAAGCTTCATGACTGTTTCATGTCAAATGGTAGCATGAGACTTGTTTGTGAAGCTTGTCATGCTTCACAAATGTTCATGTCCAGTGACTGAACATTAATTCTTATGAACCTTTTTATGCTTATCAAATGTTTATGTTGCTCATTGCACTTCAAAAATGTTCATTTTTAGTAGTACTATGAGACTTGACATTAATATTTATAAAGCTTGTTGAGCTTCACAAATGTTCATATCCAGTAGTACTATGAGACTTGTCAAGATGAACATATGTGAAACTCAACAAGCTTCACAATTATTTATGTCAAGTCTCCATTCCATACTCATCACTTCATAGGCACTCCTTCTCTACCCATCCCATTATATATTTTCTCATCTCTACCCATTCCTGCCAATCTCTACTCATCCCTATGCATCTCTATCATTCTCTACCTACCAATCTCTACCCATCTATATTCATTTCTACCCATCCCTACCTACCAATCTCCACCCATCTTTGTTCATCTCTACCTGCTTGCACCCATATCCACCCAACTGTGCCCATCCCTACCCATCTGCATCCATCCCTACCCATCCCTACCCTAGTTAAAAAACCCTACCCTACTTTGTCAAAATGCCCCATAACCCTACTATTTATAGCCACTCATCATAAGCGATTACTTATAGGATCTATTCTTAGTATTGCCTGCTGCAATAAAGATATATTTCTGTAAGCTGCATTTTTGAAGGTAAAATTGTGATCTCTTTAGTTTCTGAATTTTATTTATTTATCATTGATACTTCTGTCTTTATTTCATTTTTAAGTACCATGCAATAGTACTCAACAGAAAGTAGAAATTGAATTTCATTTGTTTCTGCTTTTATCTCTAACTTCAGAAGTGATCTGAGAGATGACATGGGTAATATGTTCCTCCCCATTGGTAGCTTTCCCCCTTGATGGTTTTATAAATGTACATGGTGAATTCTGTGCCAATATGAATTTTATTGGTTGGTTTCAGACCACCGAGCATGCTAATATGGATTTCTTGTCCAATATCAACTTCTTCTGGGTCCTAGGCATTTTGGTAAACCAATCTCAGGTACTCTGCATAGCTAGCAGCCTGGGGCTCAGCTTCAGCTCTCCAGTATTACATAGTGAGTGCTTTTGGTATTAAAACAAAATAAATTTGCACAAAACAGGGGTGGCTGCATACATGCCATATTAACATGCTTCAAAAAAAATGATGTCAAGTCTTATACTACTCCTTTTGTCTCATAGTATTCAATATCCACATTTGTGAAGCTCAACCAGCTTCACAAATATTAATGTTGTGTCTCATAATAATAATTGGCATTAAAATTAGTGAAGCTCAACAAGCTTCACAAATAATATCTAAAAGTACCCTACATGCACATTTGTGAAGCTTGACGAGCTTCACAAATAATACCTTGTAATACTCAAAATGCTCATTTGGGAAGCACAACAAGCTTCACAGATACTATCTCATAGTACTTAAGATGCACATTTGTGAAGCTTGACAAGCTTC
>JASFDE010000432.1:0-12755 GCA_036937135.1 Nidula niveotomentosa | reverse complement strand
GTCAATAAGCAAAATTAGAACAGTTATAATACACTAATTCTCACAAAAAGGGAAGATATTTCACTCAATCTGCTCTCTCACTGAAACCATGTACCTACCACTCAATTGAACGCAAATGCATTAAGTGTGCATGGCTATGCATGCATGTTATAGAAAGTTTCACACACTTGCATGCACCAACTTTGCACTTGCACATACTTGCATGCACGTGGCACAGCAAAAAACCTGTGCCCTAACCTTTATAATCTGTTAATTAAAATATGATTGATGATTTCCAATGCCAGGTTGTGTATTAAGATACATTGAACGGGGCAAATCAACAGAAATGGCTGGCCAGATTATCAGTAAATTTTATTTTCAAACTGAACATGAGTTTATCTAAATTAATTTCTAGTGCCAAAGCTTATGGATAAAGAGCAGAAGAAGGGTATTCAGCCATCTGCATCCTTGCAGGAAGACTCTGAAATTCTCTACAGATGTACATTGGATGGAAAATTTGTACAAATCACAAACTCTGTATCAAAATCACTGAAACCAAGTAGGAAACCTGAGCCGCCAAACATCTCAGTGCCAGCTACTGCTATAACAAAAGATTGGGATGGGTGGCCTAATGGATTTTTCTCTCAGAACTTTCTGGACAGGAAAATTGCGAGTCACTGGACTACGATAGTGAATGGAGTAATTGAAATGGGAAGAAGGATTCTCCTACCTGGGATGGAGGGAAGAAGTCAACACAGAATTGCCTAGGAGTCATTGAATGTGATGATCCACTCTGCAAGATGGTAATTTGACCTCATACAAAGAGAATAATGCAAATGTTATCCCATAAAACATGCAATGTGACTTCAGTCCTACATACATGGTCTGGAGGTGTCCACTATTCAAATGGTGGATATCATAGCAACCACCAGCCTACCTATGTACTACACCTTCTTCTGAACTAATTACAGAAATTTGAGCAAATGGTTAAATTGAGCACAGATTTTTTGCCATATCATGTGCATGCTGTACTGCAAGTGTGTGCAAGTGCGTGCAGGTGAGTGATTTTGAGCAAATGGACAAATCCCTGCCATTTTTTGGTAAGAGTTTCTTGCACAATGTCTGGCTCAAACCAATCTAATGCTGTTCCAAAAAGGTGAGAAAACATGAAGTTTATTTTGGCATAGTCATCAGAATAATGTTGTAGAAGTAAACCATACATTGTAAAAGGAACACAGATAGTTTTGTAGGATCTGTACCATCAAGCATTTGAGCTCTTTACTTAGGGCTTCAACTTATGTGTTCCACCCTGTCAGTTCCCAATATGTTGTATTTTGTGGAAATAGCCCATATGGTCAGAAGCTAAACAAAGTGTTGGGGTGGTTATCAGGGATTTCTGATTGTTAGTTGACAACTAGAGACTAAGTCAAGTGTTGAGGGCAAAAAAGAGTAGTCAACCAAAGTTGAACTAGAAATGAGAGCAGATGACAGTCAGATGACATCAGAAGTCAGAATTGAATATAGTTAATATTTGGATTGAGGCAAGACTACTTAAATATTTGTAGACTAATTATGATAGTGAAAGCAGAGACTACTTAAATGTTTGTAGACTAATTATGATAGTGAAAGCAGAAGTAGCAATGCTATAGTAAAAAGTAATAATAAGACCTGATGACATATAATAAAGTAGTGGAAGTGGAAGCAGAAAACATATCTGTGCAGATAAATATCTGGACATGCTATTACAAAAAGCAAGTATCATAGTAATCAAACAATAGTTCATAGTGATGGATATCAAGATATGGTGGAAGGATGGCAGAAGGATAGTGGAAGTGTGAGAAATTGTTGGAAACATGTAAAGAAGTTTTGTAGATATAAATTGAAGGAAAAACCTCTAATGTCTTTTCTCATTGCTTGAGAGCATTATTAGTGAATAGAAGCCATACAAAATCATAGATTTGCTCTTTGATGGGATTACAATTCATTTGTGGTGAAGCTTAATTTGCAGATCATCACATATATATGTTTTTAAAGTTATTCCAAAGAATATCAGGCTCTTGAGGCATACAGTCTCTCAAAATGGTCACAAAAAGTGAACATAACTGATGGCCAGTTTGTAAATAGTTGCTTCCTGGATTTTGAGCATGTGCCTGGAAAACAGAACTAAAGTTCAAACTCTGGGCTGAGAAAGCAATTGGTAGCTGGTGTTTGCCACTATTTACACTCATGTAGGCTCCCATCATATGAGCCATGTTCTGAGTCATCAGGGAGACCTTTCTGTTTTGATGTATTGGATAAATATGCCTGGAAAGGATTGAATTGTATAAAATAGTAGAAACTTCCCTTTTTGAGAAAACATTCCCATCAGCCAAATATGGCTTTTGTCAGCCCTTGTGGTATTTTTTGTATTTTTCCTATACATTAAAACAGAAGAGCCTTTTGATCCTGATGACTCAGAAGATGACTAATATGATGACTAATATGGTGGAAGCCTACATGAGTGTAAATAATGGCAAACACCGGCCACCAATTACTTTTTCGGTCCAAATTTGGACTTTGGTTCTGTTTTCCTGATATGCTCAAAAATGTGGTCACCATGAGGCTGCTATATCATGGCTGCTTATGGTCTGTCCTATCTTTCTTTCCTTTCCCTCTTGCTTCCCTGCTATTTGCTACCTATAACTGCCTATTCATCAAGGTAATGTAAGCAATCCATAGGAATCCACTGGATTCTGTAGGAATTTGCTCTTTAATCCACTGGAAGCTGCAGGGGATTTCTGGTAAGATCAGCTTTGAGAGGTCATAAATTTAGAAGCCATAACTTGGCCAGTTATCAACTGATTTGTACAAAAAAAATTGTAAAACTTCATAAATTTGAGGGCTATATGGTTACATATTTAAACCTATTATTATTCATGGGTCACCACTAAGCATGATGAGTGATATTGTGATATTTCATGTATATAACATGACTAAAAGGTCAATACAGATTTGACAAACTATGCTATGTGTATTCTCCAAAATAATTGAAGGGAATATTTCTGCTATTCACAGAATTGCACTCTATTAACACACAACCAAGGGCTCATAGATTTAACTTGTAATGAACCCAATTTAGTATGCAGATTATCAGTACTGGATTATTACCACTAATACTCAGCTATATTAATTACCAGTTGGTTAATTCAATTGTTAATAATAGTCTTTAATGTTGCTTCATAAGCTTTTTAATTTATTATTGGCTTTCAATTTTGGGCACTGTCATCTAATCTTATATTAGTGACAATGCTGAGAAATGAATTCACTTTTGCATTTTGGTGAGTCAGCAGCTGAGTCATCAGCAGCAGTGTATATATGAAGAGACAGCTGTGCAATTTTTGATAATTGTATAAATTAGTCATATTTTACCAAAGTCAGGTGCCATTTACAGTAGCCCAACTATGGGCTGCAAGGATGGACATTTCCCTGTGACATTCTCTGATACTTTTTATATAAAATAGTCGTCAATTTATTGCATCACTCTTGAATATTACTATGCTTGGCTGTGCTTTAGGCACTAGACTTTTTATTCACAAATGGGATGATGCTACTTGGCCACGTGCAGAAGCACTAGGGGCTGCCAGGATGGACAGTTCCCTGTAACATTCTCCCAAATTATCTTTCTATTACATATCCATCTGTGCATAACATTGCCCTCAAAACCTCACTATGTTTAGCTCTGTTGTGGGCAATAGAAATTTTGTTTAAGAATGGGATGCTACTACTTAGCCAGGTGCAGAGGCAGTATAGGCTGCCAGGATGGACACTTCTCTGCAACATTCTCCCAAAGTATTTTGCTATATACATTGTCGTCTGTGCATAATATTGCCATTAAAATCTCAGTATGCTTAGTTCTGCTGTTGGCAATAGAAATTTTGTTTAAGAATGGGATGCTGCTACTTAGTCAGGTGTAGAGGTACTTTGGGCTGCCAGGATGGACACTTCTCTGCAACATTCTCCTAAATTATTTTTATATTATATAGCCGTCTGAGTGTAACATTGCCCTTAAATTCTTACCATGCTTAGCTCAGCTCTCAGTAATAGAAATTTTGTTCAAGAATGGGATGCTGCTATTTAGTCAGGTGCAGAGGTACTATGGGCTGCCAGGATGGACACTTCTCTGCAACATTCTCCTAAATTATTTTTATATTACATAGCCGTCTGAGTGTAACATTGCCCTTAAATTCTTAATATGCTTAGCTTTGCCCTCAGCTATAAAAATTTTGTTCAAGAATGGGATGCTACTTAGTCAGGTGCAGAGGTACTATGGACTGCCAGGATGGACAGTTCCTTGCAACATTCTCCTAAATTATCTTTCTATTACATAGCCATCTCTGCACAACATCACCCTCAAAACCTTACTATGCTTAGCTCTGTTGTCAGCAATAGAAATTTTATTCAAAGATGGGATGCTACTACTTTTCCAGGTGCAGTGGCACTATGGGGCAACTAGAAAGTAGACTCTGCTTGCACGCACTTGCACGCACCAACTTGGCACTTGCACGCACCAACTTGGCGCTTGCATGCACTTGCACACATCAACTCGACACTTGCACGCACTGCACGCACGAAGCACAGCAAAAAACCTGTGCCCGGCACTATGGGCTGCCAGGATGGACACTTCTCTGCAACATTCTCCAAATTATTTTTCTATATACATAGTCAGCTGTGTGTAACATTGCCATTAAAATCTCAGGATGCCTAGCTCTGCTGTTGGCAATAGAAATTTTGTTCAAGAATCAGATGCTGCAACTTAGTCAGGTGCAGAGGTACTATGGGCTGCCAGGATGGTCAGTTCCCTGCAACATTCTCCGAAATTATTTTTCTATATACATAGTCATCTTTGCGTAATATTGCCATTAAAATCTAAGTATGGTTAGCTCTGCTGTTGGCAATCAAAATTTTGTTTAAGAATGGGATACTGCTGCTTCGTCAGGTGCGGAGGTACTATGGGCTGCCAGGGTGGACAGTTCCCTGGAAAGTTCTCCCAAATTATTTTTCTATTACATAGTCGTCTGAGCATAACGTTACCCTTAAAATCTTACTATGCTTAGCTCTGCTGTTGGCAATAGAAATTTTGTTCGAGAATGGGATGCTACTACTTTACCAGGTTCAGAGGCACTATGGGCTGCCAGGATGGCCGCTTCCCTATGACATTTTCACAAATTAATATTTTATTACACAGTTAGCCATGCATAGCATTGCTGTTAAATTCTTACTATGCTTAGCTCTACTCCTGTCAATAGACATTTTATTCAAGAAAAGTATGCTGCTTGGTCAGTTGCAGAGGTGCTAATGGATGCCAGGATGGACACTTCCCTGTGACGTTCGCTCAAATTTTTGCTATTAAATTGTATAACTGGATATAAGAAATGGGCATTATCCCATGGATAAGAGCAATGCTACAAATACTCAGTCAGAACCTGATGACTCCTCCTCTTCCTGTTGCAGAGCCTGCTGCATTTCCAGCTGGTTACGCTCCTCTTGATCATACAACAGAGGTTGTCCTGCCACTGTGGGATTCACATAAATCCTGGGGCCACCCTTATGCAATCCCTGTATGAGTGGAGGAGCAGCATTCCATTCATTTCCTCCTGAATTCATGTCCCAAAGACGATCCTTTAAAGCAGCAGGAATCCATGCAAGTTGCTGTACTTTCTCGAAGAGTGCCTCTTGTACCCTATGAGCCATTTCCTCATCAAGCCCCTGGAGCAGGAGTTTGTACTTGACGTAGTAGTTACATTTTGGGAAATGCTTGATACTTGCACAGCCTTGGTGTCCTTGGGGTGGGAATAGAATGTTAAATGAGTCCCTCCACTCTTTTGTCGAGGCACGACGCCATTGCATCTGAGTGAATAATGCTGACAAGTTGAGGGTGTTTATTGTTTCAATTGTGATAAGCTCGCGTTGATGTTGATCAAGAGGACAGTAGCTCAGACTGTGGAGCCTGCATTGTTTCTTTTGTGAGGGTTTCCAACCTTCTGCATGATATCACTTGCATATTGCTGCCAGATGTCATTGAGTTGATGGGTTAGTGTTGCATTGTCGATATTAATGCCACCAGGAACAAATGGCTCGTCCTCGGCAAGAACAGGTTCCAGAGGGATGTGTATGTCATTAAATTGCTCGAATTCAGGCTCTTCTGCATGATGTGCCACCTGTCGTCGTGCCTTTGTAGCTCCTTTGCGGTTGGGAATAAAACCCTGGATGGGTGTGCGATGAATATTGCCTACTTTGAAAAGTTGCATGAGGACATCATTCATGTCACACCCAAATGCTGAGAAAAATGCTGTGCGGTCCAAGTCGGAGGAGTAATGGAAATGAATATACTCTGCCTCTGGAGCCAGAAAGAAAGGACGGAGGTACATCACACCACCAGGGGCGTAAGGAATTCCTGCAATGTATTGCCCCTGCTGGCCAATGTCCCCATGTGGGACTATGAGATTGTGGTGTTGAATATCTTGAGTAATAGGGAATATTGCTTGTTGTATTTTTCGTCCATTAGATGAATCATCAGGTCGTGAGTGCAAACTATTGATAGTGTATGTGAGTCCCAGTACCAGGTGAAGGGAGCCACGTGAGGCACGTGTGCGGACTGTGAGGGTGTAGAGGTTAGAAAGAATAAGAGTAGCTGCCCACAGCTTGGTGAGGCGGTATCTTCTGTGCGAGGAAGTTCAGTCAGCTTGGGAAGCTTTGCAGCCTGTGTGGGTGTGACTCACCACCAAGACTCCCTTGTGTAGCTCACAAGTGAACGCATTACAGCTTCTGGGAACTCCAAAAGACAATCATGTGCATTAGCAAGTGGACATCTAACCTCTAGACGAGCTGCAACATCCACATTTCCACTTGCTGCCTGATAGAGGTTCAGAAGGTTTTGACAGAAATTAGGGGGGTTCCCATGCATTGCCTGCTTTGCCGCTATGGATTTTCTAAAGTAACCACCCTGGGGATTGTAGGTCTGACTTTTTGTCGGTTGTGTATGCTTGTGCATAGACTATGTTGTTGGGTCTGCCATAACGTGTAGTTGAAGTGCGGAAGCCACAGAGAGTGGTGAGGAGGGTAGAGGGATCTTTATAGAAACGGCTGCCACAAACGATATGGTCTGCCTGTTGACAATTTATGTTTAGTGCAGCTACAAGCACTTCACTGTGGATGTCTGTAGGCCACAGCACAGCCCTGTTCCGCACCATGAACTCCAGTCCAACATCAACATACCAAACACCTTCATCAAGCTTGAGGACATCTGTTGCATGGTGAAAAACTTGATGGCGTACATCTTCAGGGGCTTTCACAGCATGTGTGTGCATGCATGTTACAGCAGTGCACTCTTTTATTCTCTCTTGCCCCAACATGTAAGCAACATTTTTTGTTGGGGAATGGCTTAGATTGTCCCTGCATGTTCTCAAACTGGATTATGCAACAGAATGTTTATTTTTACAGCTTATGAGATATTGATAGACCAGATTGTGCCCCACTCCCACATCACAAATAAGGCTGCACACCCAGATGCCCTTTCAAAATTCCTACACATACTTATATGCTGGAAAAATAGCGTGCACGCTCATATACTTGATTTAAGGCTTTTATTACTCTTCACTAGGCTTATGCTGCAAGTGGACTTTCTATATCACCTACATGCCACAGAAATGATTATATAAAGCCTATAAGGGCTCTGATTCCCTATAGCAATTACATACAAGCTCTCCACCCACACCTTTGTCATGGGCTAGTTGTGCTTGCTCAAATGCTCCTATGGTGATGGGTCTCAAGCTTGTGGTGGGCTGCTACCCCCAAACACCGCCTGCATCCTAGTGCGTCAGCTGCTACCCATGTGAGGCTACACATGTCACACTTTCTGGTGCTTTGGCTAATTCATGTAGTAGTGCTTTTCCCAGCAACCTATTTTGTTCCAAACCATTTTGGAAAGTTCTTTCATAATGGCAATGATCACATATCTTGAATATCTAGAATAGGAGAGGTGAATTTCTTATGCTTGAGCCTTATGTAAAGCTGTTTGGGTACTTCAGCTAATTTTTATAGCAGTGCCATATCTAGCAACCAATTTTTCACCAAACAAGTTGGAATTCACACTCGTCAAGTCAATTATCATATCTCTGAAATATCTAAAATAGTCGAGGTGTATTTCTTGTGGAGAAGGCTGTAAATCTTCTATATAGATAGTGTGATGTGTTTGTGACACATGTCACACTTTTGGGTGCTTTGGGTCATTCATGTAGTAGTACTTTTCCTGGCAACCAAATTTGTTCCAAAACACTTGAAATGCTCTTTCATAATGTCAATGATCACATATCTTGAATATCTAGAATAGGAGAGGTGTATTCCTTATGCTGTAGCCTTATGTAAAGATATTTGGGTACTTCAGCTAATTCTTATAGCAGTGCTTTATCTAGCAACTAATTTTTCACCAAACCAGTTGGAATTCACTTTAATCAAGTCAATTATCATATCTCTAAAATATCTAAAATAGGAGAGGTGTATTTCTTGTGAAGAAGGCTGTAAATCTTCTGTATAGATAGTGTGATGTGTTTGTGACACATGTCATACTTTGGCTGATTCATGTAGTAGTACTTTTCCTGGCAACCAATTTTGTTCCAAAACACATGAAATGCTCTTTCATAATGTCAATGATCACATATCTTGAATATCTAGAATAGGAGAGTTGTATTTCTCATGCTGTAGCCTTATGTAAAGATGTTTGGATGCTTCAGCTAATTTTCATAGCATTGCTTTTTCTACCTAATTTTGCATCTAACCAATGAGAATTCTCTTTTAGTAAGCCAATTATCATATCTCTTATTTACCTAAAATAGGAGAGGTGTATTTCTTGTGAAAAAGACTGTAAATCTTCTGTATAGATAGTGTGATGTGTTTGTGACACATGTCACACTTTTGGGTGCTCTGGCTGATTCATGTAGTAGTACTTTTCCTAGCAACCAATTTTGTCCCAAACCACTTGAAATGCTCTTTCATAATGTCAATGATCACATATCTAGAATATCTAGAATAGGAGAGTTGTATTTCTTATGCTGTAGCCTTATGTAAAGATGTTTGGATGCTTCAGCTAATTCTCATAGCAGTGCTTTTTCTACCAACCAATTTTGCATCAAACCAGTGAGAATTCTCTCTTATTAAGTCAATTATCATATCTCTTAAATACCTAAAATAGGAGAGGTGTATTTCTTGTGAAAAAGGCCCTAAATCTACTGTATAGATGATGTGATGTGTTTGTGACACATGTCACACTTTTGGGTGCTTGGCTGATTCATGTAGTAAAACTTTTCCTGGCAACTAATTTTGTCCCAAACCACTTGAAATGCTCTTTCATAATGTCAATGATCACATATCTAGAATATCTAGAACAGGAGAGGTGTATTCCTTATTCTGTAGCCTTATGTAAAGACATTTGAGTACTTGAGCTAATTCTTCTAGCAGTGCTTTATCTAGTAACCAATTTTTCACCAAACCAGTTGGAATTCACTTTCATCAAGTCAATTATCATATCTCTTAAATATCTAAAATAGGAGAGGTGTATTTCTTGTGAAGAAGGCTGTAATCTTCTGTATAGATAGTGTGATGTGTTTGTGACACATGTCACACTTTTGGGTGCTTTGGCTGATTCATGTAGTAGTAAATTTCCTGTCAACCAATTTTGTCCCAAACCACTTGAAATACTCTTTCATAACATCAATGATCACATATCTTGAATATCTAGAATAGGAGAGTTGTATTTCTTATGCTGTAGCCTTATGTAAAGATCTTTGGATGCTTCAATCAATTCTTATAGCAGTGTTTTATTTAGCAACCAATAATGCATCAAACTAGTGAGAATTCTCTCTTATTAATTCAATTATCATATTTCTTAAATACCTAAAATAGGAGAGGTGTATTTCTTGTGAAAAAGACCATAAATCTGTATAGATGTTGTGAATGTTTGTGACACATGTCACACTTTTGGGTGTTTTGGCTGATTCATGTAGTAGTACTTTTCCTGGCAACCAATTTTGTTCCAAACCACTTGAAATGCTCTTTCATAATGTCAATGATCACATATCTAGAATATCTAGAATAGGAGAGGTGTATTCCTTATGCTGTAGCCTTATGTAAAGATGTATGGATGCATCAGCTAATTCTTATAGCAGTGCTTTTTCTACCAACCAATTTTGTATCAAACCAGTGAGAATTCTATCATATTAAGTCAATTATCATATCTCTTAAATATCTAAAATAGGAGAGGTGTATTTCATGTGAAGAAGGCCATAAATTTTCTGTATAGATAGTGTGATGTGTTTGTGACACATGTCACACTTTTGAGTGCTTTGGCTCATTCATGTAGTAGCACTTCTCCTGGCAACCAATTTTGTCCCAAACCACTTGAAATGCTCTTTCAATTATCACATATCTTGAATATCTAGAATAGGAGAGGTGTATTCCTTATGCTGTAGCCTTATGTAAAGATATTTGGGTACTTCAGCTAATTCTAATAGCAGTGCTTTATCTAGCAACTTATTTTTCACCAAACCAGTTGGAATTCACTTTCATCAAGTCAATTATCATATCTCTTAAATATCTAAAATAGGAGAGGTGTATTTCTTGTGAAGAATGCTGTAAATCTTCTGTATAGATAGTGTGATGTGTTTGTGACACATGTCATACTTTTAGGTGCTTTGGCTGATTCATGTAGTAGTACTTTTCCTGGCAACCAAATTTGTTCCAAAACACTTGAAATGCTCTTTCATAATGTCAATGATCACATATCTTGAATATCTGGAATAGGAGAGTTGTATTTCTCATGCTGTAGCCTTATGTAAACTCATTTGGATGATTCAGCTAATTTTCATAGTATTGCCTTTTCAACCAACTAATTTCATGTAGTAGTACTTTTCCTGGCAACCAAATTTGTTCCAAAACACTTGAAATGCTCTTTCATAATGTCAATGATCACATATCTTGAATATCTGGAATAGGAGAGTTGTATTTCTCATGCTGTAGCCTTATGTAAACTCATTTGGATGATTCAGCTAATTTTCATAGTATTGCCTTTTCAACCAACTAATTTTGCATCAAACCAATGAGAATTCTCTCTTAGTAAGTCAATTATCATATCTCTTATATACCTAGAATAGGAGAGGTGTATTTCTTGTGAAAAAGGCCATAAATCTTCTGTATAGATAGTGTGATGTGTTTGTGACACATGTCACACTTTTGGGTGCTTGGCTGATTCATGTAGTAGTACTTTTCCTGGCAACCAATTTTGTCCCAAACCACTTGAAATGCTCTTTCATAATGTCAATGATCACATATCTAGAATATCTAGAATAGGACAGGTGTATTCCTTATTCTGTAGCCTTATGTAAAGATATTTGGGTACTTCAGCTAATTCTTATGGCAGTGCTTTATCTAACAACCAATTTTTCACCAAACCAGTTGGAATTCACTTTCATCAAGTCAATTATCATATCTCTTAAATATTTAAAATAGGAGAGGTGTATTTCTTGTGAAGAAGGTTGTAAATCTTCTGTATAGATAGTGTGATGTGTTTGTGACACATGTCACACTTTTGGGTGTATTGGCTAATTCATGTAGTAGTACATTTCCTGGCAACCAATTTTGTCCCAAACCACTTGAAATGCTTTTTCATAAAGTCAATGATCACATATCTTGAGTATCTAGAATAGGAGAGTTGTGTTTCTTATGCTGTAGCCTTATGTAAAGCTATTTTGATACTTCAGCTAAATCTTATAGCAGTGCTTTTTCTACCAACCAATTTTGCATCAAACCAGAGAGCATTCTATCTCATTATGTCAATTATCATATCTTTTAAATATCTAAAATAAGAGAGGTGTATTTCTTGTGAAGAAGGCCTATCTCTTATTTACCTAAAATAGGAGAGGTGTATTTCTTGTGAAAAAGACTGTAAATCTTCTGTATAGATAGTGTGGTGTGTTTGTGACACATGTCACACTTTTGGGTGTTTTGGCTGATTCATGTAGTAGCGCTTTTCCTGGAAACCAATTTTGTCCCAAACCACTTGAAATGCTCTTTCATAATGTCAATGATCACATATCTAGAATATCTAGAATAGGAGAGGTGTATTCCTTATGCTGTAGCCTTATGTAAAGATATTTGGGTACTTCAGCAAATTCTTATAGCAGTGCTTTATCTAGCAACCAATTTTTCACCAAACCAGTTGGAATTCACTTTCATCAAGTCAATTATCATATCTCTTAAATATCTAAAATAGGAGAGGTGTATTTCTTGTGAAGAATGCTGTAAATCTTCTGTATAGATAGTGTGATGTGTTTGTGACACATGTCATACTTTTAGGTGCTTTGGCTGATTCATGTAGAAGTACTTTTCCTGGCAACCAAATTTGTTCCAAAACACTTGAAATGCTCTTTCATAATGTCAATGTTCACATATCTTGAATATCTAGAATAGGAGAGGTGTATTTTCTTATGCTGTAGTCTTATGTAAAGATCTTTGGATGCTTCAGCTAATTCTTATAGCAGTACTTTATCTAGCAACCAATTTTGCATCAAACCAGTGAGCATTCTTGTCACGAACCAAACCGGAGGCGTCCCGGAGGTCACGTGATTCGTGAGTCCCGAAGATGGAACGAATACAGAGTATCGAGGCGTGACTCGGAGGGCGCCTGAATGAGTCGGAGGTGTAAGGACGTAACCCTACGGAGACCAGGACTTGGCTTCAGCTTATAA
>JASFDE010000431.1:0-12813 GCA_036937135.1 Nidula niveotomentosa | reverse complement strand
ATGGTGCAAAATCGATGTGTCAAGCCGCAAAGCTGCTGTTGTGACATCACGTGCATTTTGATCTGCCGCCACTGTAAGTAAATTATGTAATTCGGAAAATATTGTGTAAAGCGTCTTGGCAGCTGCGACGGCGTGGCTGGCTAATGTCTAGTGCATCGGCCGTGATCTTTTGGGGTGATCACAGCAAGTCTTGGTGCGGCAGCAACAATGTTGAGGCCTGAGCAATCGTCGGCGCGTTTGCGGACCATTTTTAGACCGCGCCGTCGGCTCGCTTTCATGATCGGCGCTTTGATTGTCGGTGCTTCTCGGCTTCGGCTCTTGGCAGCTATCTTTATCTCTCGGAGGTTCGGATGTGTCTGTATTGCCCTCGTTGCGTTATTCCGTCTCCGGGTCTGCTTAGACAGCTCCCAACTGATTTTCTAATTGATTTCCTAGTGGTTTCTAGACTAGATTATCATGTCTTAGATACTCTGTATTACTAACTGTCTTTATTACAACTGGTTAGTAAGTACTGAGTCCGTTTGACTACTGACTCTCTTGTACTGTCTAGGGTTTATTCTATGCTCGGCGTATCAACGTACACGCTAGCTTAACATTATATTTTCTCTAGTGTCCCCTATCAGTGTTTACCGCTTCACACCAGTGCATAAATATCAATATCTAACCTGTAAGCTCTCTCAGATATTTCACTTCCGTCATTGACTGCCTTCGGCTTCGTACTGTAAACCATATGGACAGAGGCCTGAAGTATTGCATCTCGCAAACACTTCAAGACAGTCTCAAATGCTCCCATTCATTATTGATTACGGCGCATCTCCTTATTCTTCCCCTAGCTTTCTGTCCGCCCTTGCAGATTCGATTTCGTTCTTCCTCCTGTTCGTACTTTTTTTATTTAAATTCAAATTCGGCAATATATAACGGTCCTCGATTATCCTTCTGGCATCATGTCCTCAATGCCGTATTCAATGCTTCTAAGTCGTTATTTCACTTCGTCCCTCTTCTCTGAAACTTTCTTCTTACCGTATAATCTTCTAGAAGCAACGCTAATCATTGGACTCCTTCTTTAGACTCCTGAAAACCAATTCAAAAACTCGACATTTCCTATCACTCCACGATCTCTGAATGGAACATACTGGGGAGGGATCTCTTGCGCCTCATCCTCCGTTTAACTCCTCTTTAATCGTTGACCATCTCCACCCGGAAATGCGACATGACTCTCAGTCTGCAGGCCTTTCCCACCGTCTTCCTGCGCACACTTCAGTAGTTCATCACCCAGCCTGAAAGTATTCGGCCCACTTCGTGAACGCGTATTACGTACCTGTGCAATTATTCTACAGTTACGGGACATTCGCGTACTTGGATCTAGAGAACGTCGAGGAGATCGATGCCACCATTCCGAAGATCGTGGTTTATTGTACGTCCACTGCGACAGACCTTCGAACTTATTGAGATCTTCCGATGCATTCATTAACGCCGTCCAAACGCTCATCGAGGCACTGCTCGACTCACGCTGTACTATGGATTTTTCAAAGATCCAAAGTCTCATAATCGAACCCAAGCGTCAGGACGGAGTAGAGGCAGTATGGGCAGTAGTTCACCACGCCGCTAATTCGCTATTTGCTTTCGAATGGAGTCATGAAATAAATAGTATTAAAAAAAGTGCATATAAGTGCCGCTTCAATACACAAAATCAGCTCTATAAATTAATATTGAATTTACGATTTTAAACCGGTTGCGACACATCCTTCCCCCATCTCCTTCGCTGATCTTCCACATCTGTACCACCTTTCATTCACTACTGTATTCAACAAGAACGCCTCACAGACCACGGTGCACCCACATCACTCTTTCTCCGGCTTTTTCTACCTTCTCTCAACTCTGAGCTCGTCGACCAACCACAACCTCCGCACTATGACGCTCGACATCGAGACCATGATGGAATTCAGTCACTTAATGAACCGTGTCGAGTTTCCGGTTAGGAGGCAGCTCAAGTTATGGGAAGAATTAAATAGACTTTTCAAAGATCGATCGCTTCTTGCCAGTGTGACGGATGTGCGAATCATGTTGTATCTCGGGAAATATCGTGAGTATTCCTTCCAGTGTCAGGGCAGCCCGCAGGCAGTCAGCGTCATTGAGTCTGTGGCCGCGGCTGATGTTGGATATTCAGTATTGCGAAATACCCCGATCCTTACACTATTGACGTGTCTCTAGTGTTTCTCTTGTTTGTAGGTGTGATTAAAATTTGTACATGTGCCATGTAATACCGACAACTGCAACCGCATCGTTTACATTAGAGCCCCCTTTCTTGTCGTAGACTTCTGTCATACCTAATACTACATCTTGATGTGATTGAAATAGCCCTTAATCTGCTATCAGGGCCCATGAACAGGAAGCATATGCGAAGCCGGAACGGTACATAACAGATACTAGAAGGACCGTCAGACAAGGAACATATTGAGCAGGGCAACCCTGCATGTCGTGTCGAAACCCCAGCTTCGATACGAGTCATTGAAAGATCGGACCCTCTATTCCAACGCCATCCAAGCCCAGGGAACATTCGACACTGATAGAAGCAACACCTCCCGGCGGTTAGACGGTAGGGCCTGACGTCCATGGATGTACATGCCGCAATTATCTCAGGGTTTCTGCTCGACCTGGCAGGTCCGTGATGGGATGCCGCAGGTTCCACGCTGTGTACCGCCGGCTCCCTGGTCGCCTGTTTCTCCGGGTAAATGTCGAGTACATGTGCAAACAATGGACCCGCACGCACTACCGCCAGGGGATGGTACATACTTAGATGCTGCGGCTTTAGGGTATTATAAAAATATTTATATCGAAAGCAATATGTATATGTACCATAATAGAATTAGCCAATAGCACCTATTAAAATTTCTAATCAGAATAAATCCAATCCATTCCCGCGGCCAAGGATCATTTACTGAAGTATCCACGTGCATAAACCAGCTGTTTCCGTGCACAACCAGAGTCTCTGTGCGTGCACAATCCAATTTATTTACAATTTCAAAATTCCAGCACTCTAGGCTGAAATTTGAGAAGTAATACTGACAGACTAAAGTAGATCTAGACATAAATGTCCATCAACAGCAGCTTCAGCAGATTGCAGAGCTTGGATTTTGATTAGGTTACACAGAGGTACTTTGAGTACAAGTCCATCCATCCTGTAGATGTATGGGCTTGAAATCTAGGGTAAAAAACCAAATTATACAGGATAAATCATGATATAAAGTTGTTAGGATGGCTGAGGAGCATCATAGAAGTACTACAGTATGTGCCTTTGAGGAGATGACATGTAATAGGAATATCATTGATTCTTGCAAGCTCAATTTTTTTTTTGATATTTTTGATATCTGTCATTTTGGGGTTTTTTAGTCAGCTAGGTGGATCATATGGGCAAAATATTAGGACTTTGAATATATTTCCAATAGAGATGAAGCATAAGACATGCTTTTTGGTACAGATTTGCAAGAGTGGCTATTTCTCAATTAATACAAAGGCCATGGACCTCATGATGTACTGCTACTCTGTCACAAACTGATCCAGAGGTGTCCTGGAGATCATGTGATTTGCAAGTCCTGAAGATGGAACAAGAACCAAGTACAGAGGCATAACTTAGAGGGTGCCTGAATGATTCAGAGGTACAAGGACATAACCCTGCTGGGACCAGGACTTGGCTTCAGCTTATAAGAAGCTGTGCCTTCCACAATCCTACTTCCTGAATTTAGACAAAGATGTTAGTGAACAATAAGGTGACAAAGTTGTGACTCAGGAGGTTCCTTTATTGCAATGTCAGAGGCAAACTGAGAGTAGAGAGCAAATAAGGAGTAGAGGGAATTGTATAAGCAATTTACAAACTGAAGTACAATACTGAGAGTACTTCAGCTTAAATACTAAATATTGAGTCTTGGCGCTAAGTGCCAAAAGGAAATGATAAGAGTAACAAGGCTTGGAGGTGCTCCCATGATGCAAGTACATGTGGAGACCTCTGAGAGAATGTAACAAGAACAATAAGCTAAGCAAGATAATGGAATGGAATGGGTCATAAGAATGTATCCTAATGAATGAGACCATGAGGTGAATATGATATGAAGAAATAATAATGGAGACTAAGAAAGATAAGAATGAAGATAATGGAGTGTACAAATGGAGTATGATGAATGGTTCCAATAAAGTACCAAAGTAATGCCAAAGTCTCCCAGTGGTTGACTTGTAGGCTCCTAGAGGTTGTAGGGAGGTCCAGAGGTTTAACTGAGCATCACAAATGGGATATGACATACTCACACACCTACCTTGAGATAATGTGTGCCACATTTCAGACAATTACAATGGGAATTGAACTAGCAATCTATAAAATGGTGAGAGGGAGGGAGAATTAACCAGGATTTCTCCAGATATTTATCAGAACTCATTGAAACTTGATACAAGTAGACATTTTGGAAAGATATCAAATGGACTATTGGAGAATATTATGATCTTCCTCTCAAGAAATACAACTCTCTTATTCTAGATCTTTGAATTATATGATAAATGACTTATCAACAAATTACAACAGGTAGTTTGCTATAAAAATAGTTGCTGAGTGAAGCTCTGCTGCATGAATTGGCTGAAATGCTATGGCATCAAGCCAGAACGTTAGTGACTCATGTGAGATAATTCATCTCTGTATGATGGACTATTAGAATACAGTATGCTTGAAAAGAAGTCAAGCTTAATGTATTCTAATAGTCAGTTTAATTTGTTTTTTACCCTAGATTTCAAGTCCATACATCTACAGGATTGATAGACTTGTGCTTGAAATGCCTCTGTGCAACCCAAGCATAATTCAAGCCCTGCAATCTGCCAAAGTTGCTGTTGATGGCCATTTCGGATAGGCACGTCATTGCTGGCATGAACAAATTAGTTTTAGTTAATAAAATCAGCAGAAAGGTTGTAAATAGTTCTAGGGACTAATAAAATGTTTTTGGGACCACAAGAATGTTTTTGGGGATCATAGAAATGTTTTTCAACACCAATATGATGTTCAGGCCACTGAATATACCTTCCGGAGCCTGTATAAAAATGTTGGAGGCACCAGATGAGTGTTTAATACCACTGATAAAATTTCCAGAGAGATTATAGGAATTTATGCACACCATAAAAATGTTCTGGGGAGTGTCAAAAATGTGTTTGGGGAGGTAATAACACTTTGAGGAGCTCATTTTTACAAAATATGTTACAGTTTTATTAACTCCCCACTTAAACAAGCATAACAACCATATTAAACAAGATTTTCAGTGAAAAAATTCCAGGAATGCATAGTGCAAAAGAGATCTATGGAGTGGTAGGCCATGGACAGACCCAATACAAGGTCTAGGAGCAGAGAACAGCAATCCTTTCAGGGACTCATGAACATCAGCTCATTCTATGCATAAAGGCTCCCCTTGGCAACCAACCCACTAAAAAGGTTCCCCTTCCTCTCACTGCTGGGTGACCAACAGGCCTGTCATATTCTGTTCTTGACTTTCAATTGAACCTCCAGACCTCCCTATGACCTCCAGGAGTCTATGTATTGACCACCAGGAGACTTCAGCAATACTTTGGTACATTATTGGAATCTTTTGTCATACTTCATTCATATGCTCCATTATCTTCATTCTTATCTTTCTTAATCTCCATTATTATTTCCTCATATTGTATTCACCTTATTGTCTCATTCCTTATGATATATTCACATTAATATGCTAGATGTCATAGAGTGATGGAATAAATGTAATATAAATATCACAAATATAAAATACTCTGCAATACTGAGAGAGGTGGGGAAGGAGTTGTACTCAAAAAATCAAAGAAACTGTCTAAATATCTTAATAAAATAAGATAGTCTCAGAACTGCAAAGGCAGTATGTCTAAGTACTTGCCAGAATAATTGCTTTATATTCTGCAAGTCAAATCTCTTAATATCTCAAATTGCACACTAAGGGACAACTTGCTAAGGAACATGCTAAGGAACATGCTAAGGGACATGCTAAGGGACATGCTGAAAAATCTCTAAATTTGCTTAATGATCTCTACAATACCCTACTTAGGTACAGAAGCCACTAAATGTCTGTCTGGGGTGCAGTGCTTGTCTTTCCCTGTCCTGGGAGGAGCCTTTTTATACTACATTGTAAGTAAATTATGTAATTTGGAAAATATTGTGTAAAGCATTTTGGTGGCTGCAGCAGCATGGCTGGCTAATGTCTAGTGTGTCGGCCATGATTGTTTGGGGCAATCACGGCAAGTCTTGGGGCAGCAGCAACAACATTGAGGCCTGAGAAAATGCCAGCAAATTTGCAGATCATCTTTAGACTGTGCTGTTGGCTTGCTTTTATGATCGGTGCTTTGATTGTTGGTGCTTCTTGGCTTTGGCTCTTGGCAGCTATTTTTATCTCTTGGAGGTTCAGATGTGTCTGTATTGCCCTTGGTGCATTATTCTTCTTTGAGTCTGCTTAGACAGCTTCCAACTGATTTACTAATTGCTTTCCTAGTGGTTTCTAGACTTAGATTATCCTGTCTTAGATACTCTGTATTACTAACTGTCTTTATTACAACTGGTTAGTAAGTACTGAGTCCATTTGACTGCTGACTCTCTAGTACTGTCTAGGGTTTATTCTACACTCAGTGTATCAACATGATCCTTTAAATCCCATTATCTTTCTTAGCTTATTGTTCTTGCTACATTCTCTCAGAGGTCTCCACATGTACTTGCATCATGGGAGCACCTCCGAGCCTTGTTAGTCTTATCATTTTGTTTTGGCACTTAGTGCCAAGACTCAATATTTAATATTTAAGTTGAAGTACTCTCAGTAGTCTACTTCAGTTTGTAAATTGCATATATGATTCCCTCTACTCCTTACTTGCTCTCTGCTCTCAGTCTGCCTCTGACATTGCAATAAAGGAACCTCCTGAGTCACAACTTTGTCACTTTACTATTCACTAATATCTTTGTCTAAATTCAGGATGTAGGATTGTGGAAGGTGCAGCTTCTTATAAGCTGAAGCCAAGTCCTGGTCCCAGCAGGGTTATGTCCTTGCACCTCCAGTTAATTCAGGCACTCTCCAAGTTACACCTTGGTACTCTGTTCTTGTTCCATCCTCAGGACTTGCAAATCACATCACCTCCAGGATGCCTCTGGATCAGTTTGTGATGAGGCCTGACCAAGCTGGATGAAGTACTCTCAGACTTGAGTCTGCACATTGAAAAGAGGTAGAAATCACAATAATAATCACTATGACTCTGCACCAAACCTTTCTACCTTCTTAAGTTTGTGGGGGCAAGTCTGAAAAGAGGTATATTTGAGAAATAACTCTAGATACATGATGAAAAATGTGTAATAATGTCTGACAGATTTCTAGCTAGGTGCAGTGGATGGTCTTTCTTTCCACCAACCTAGTTTCAGAGCTTGTCAAGAGGTTTTTCTGTCTCTAAGAACTTCTAAAGCCAACTTATTTTAGTAGTAGGTTGTACTAATCTTTATAATTTTGAAGTTTTTCTCAAGGGTGGTCTTCCTTCCCTTGCAAAATACAATAAACTCTCTAATACAATGTGGGATGGTCTTCCTTCTGTCTTTAGAATGTAATTTCTGGGCAATGATCTTCCTCTCTCCAGATTTTGCACTTTTTAACTAACTAAGTCTAGAGGAATGGTCTTCCTGTCCCTCAGACTGTTCAGAGGACTTTAAATTACTCAGAATTTTGTCCTAGCAATGCAATTGCATTGCTTCCAATACAGTGAACTCTCACAAATGCATGGTAAGTGGTTTTTGCTCTCAAGAGTCTAGTGCTAGCTAAACAACTTAAATTCAAATCAAACAAAGGAGTACTTGCATTCTCAGACTTCACATTGGCAGGAGCTGGTGGACTTGTCACTGCTGATCACTGTGTGCAAGAACAGGGGCAGAATCCCTGTTGTTCTTTTTCTTTCCTGGTTGTCAAGCTTTTATCTCTTTCCTGGTTTCTAATTTTAGACCAGTTGCTAATCTATATCTCAGTTTGCTCCCATCTCAGACATTGCTGCTGTAGATCAAATGTTTAACAGTACTTACCCACTGGTCTGTTTTGTCTCTGGTGCATTTTCCTATTAGTTTGTGCTTTTCTCAGAACCTAGGACAGGCCAGGGTACCCCACTACTTTCAGATTTTGGGCCTATTAATATGGCATGTATGCAGCCACCCCTGTTTTGTGCAAATTTATTTGGTTTTAATACCAAAAGCACTCACTAAGTAATACTGGAGAGCTGGAGCTGAGCTCCAGGCTGCTATCTATGCAAAGTACCTGAGATTGGTTACCAGAGTGCCTAGGACCCAGAAGAAGCTGATACTGAACAAGAAATCCATATTATCATGCTTGGTGGTCTGAAACCAACCAATAAAAATTCATATTGGCATAGAATTCACCATATAATATTTTTTTTTAAACCATCAAGGGGAAAAGCTACTAATGGGGAGAAACATATCACCCATGCCATCTCTCAGATAACTTCTGAAGTTAGAGATAAAAGCAGAAACAAGTGGAAATTCAACTACTACTTGAAAAGTGCTGTACCAAGCAGTCAGGTAAATATAAAATAATGGTAACTACATGAAACCAATATATGGAACTGATGATAAGAAGAGAGAAACAATTATTCTGGGAAGAAACCAATAAATACCTAATATAATAAATTTATTTATTTGAGCACTATTGCATCATACTTAAAAAAATGAAATAAAGACAGAAGTGTTACTTATGAATAAGAATGATTCAGAAACTGAGGAGATCACAATTTTAGCTTCAAAATTGTGGTTTACAGAAAGATATCTTTATTGCAGTAGGCAATATCAAGAATAGATGCTATAAATAATCACTTATGATGAGTGGCTATAAATAGTATCAAAGAGCAAGGAAGCACAAGACAAAAGGTATCATACTCTGCTCCCCAAAAACAGATAATTTCGAACAGAGTGGCTTTTAGGGAACCAGAATACTGGATCCAGTGATGGTAATTTATAGACCTTGATTGTTGAGAAGTTGTCTAGGGACTATTGATAAAGTTCTAATCAATTTCGGAAAAATCAAGTGTTTGACATAGAAAGAAAGGAGAAATGCACTTTAAAGGCAGTTGCATAAATATATAATGATACCCAAGCATGTCAAGGTCCCACTGACAATCTGAAATCATTTGATATATTTATTTTTATCTCTATGTATATGGTTTGCATTTTTATTCCTTTTGGTTTTTGTTTCAATATATGTATGCTCAATTTTGTATATAAGTAGCCTGTAGAGGTACTGGGCAAAGGAGAAATCACTCTCTGATCCCAGTGTCAGTGCATAGAAGTATAGGCATTGTCTGGAATATATTAAAGTCAATTTTCTCACTAAGAAAGAGATTTTAAGTTGTCCTTGGACAACTTTGAGATTTTAAGAGATGTTGCCTCAGAAGGGGTTGGATGACCACCTTTCTTGAGTTCTGAGTTTGTTTATTTTGTCTAAGTATTAGAGGAAGGAAGATCACCTCTCTGATGCTCTCAGAAACTGTGAAAGACTGAGTTTTTGAGATAGGCAATTTTTTATAAGTTCATCCTTGCTGGAAGACCCCTGGGTGACTTATTCTGTCAGATTGTGCTCACTTGGAAGACCCTTGCACCCTCTGAAAGTTCTGATTGAAGGAAGACCACTTCCAGAGCATCTACTGAACCTTGTTAGCTCAGACTAAGGTAGATTAATTTTATAGAACCAATCTCAGTAAGATTGTTGAGAGAAGTTTGAAATTTAGAGTAGTAACTGAAGGAAGACCACAGTTAATTTTTAATATAAACTAGTTCATTGTGAACACTTTTCTGAAGACATTAAGTACTTGGAGTTGATATTGACTGAGGGACTTTGTCTTCTAAGTGCAAATTTGATTTTTAAGTCTTTTAAGAAGTTCTGATTCTTGCCCCCACAAACTCACAAGTAATTTCAATTTTATCTTGAGGTGTTTAGAGGTTTTAGGTTTGCATTTTGCCTTTAGGTTCTGTCATATCCCATTTGCAATGCTCAGTCATACCTCCGGATCTCCCTACAACCTCCAGGAGTCTATGCTTCAACCACCAGGAGACTTCAGCAATACCTCAGTACATTATCAGAAACTTTCATCATACTTCATTTGTATGTTTTATTATCTTCATTCTTATCTTTCTTAGTCTTCATTATTATTTCCTTATATCATATTCACCTTATGGTCTCATTCCTTATGATACATTCACGTGATGGAGGTCTCCACATGTACTCGCATCATGAGGAGCACCTCTGAGCCTTGTTACTCTTATTATTTCCTTTTGGCACTTAGTGCCAAGACTCAATATTTAGTATTTAAGTTGAAGTATTCTCAGTAGTGTACTTCAGTTTGTAAATTGCATATATGATTACCTCTACTCCTTATTTGCTCTCTGCTCTCAGTTTGCCTCCAACATTGCAATGAAGGAATCTCCTGAGTTGCACTTTGTCACTTTATCATTTACTAACTTCATCTAAATTCAGGAAGTAGGATTGTGGAAGGCGCAGCCTCTTATAAGCTGGAGCCAAGTCCTGGTCCCCACAGGGTTACTGTCATGAATTTGCATTTCTTTTTGGTGATTATCATCATCTTATGATAAGATCTTATCAGGAGGATCTTATCTCAGAACAACACATGGACAACACATGCTTATATTGCTACTTACAATGAGGATACTGATCCTCTTTCATTCATTTAGTTATATTAGATACACATTGGATACACATGCTGCACCCAATCCTTTATTAGTTACATGCACAATACTCATGGTAAATGTTCGGACTCAGACATTACTTACACATGTAGTACACATGTAATTTAGTATTTAGGTAATGCATTTGTACCTAAAACACCAGTCTTGAGCTGGTCATTTCTCCACTAGCAATACAGCATACTCCTATTCCTCCCTTTCTGCATTCCTCTCCTTTTTGAGTGATTAGATGGCCTCAACTTTGTACTATTGAGAGTATATTGTTTGTGTGCCTGACAGTTATGTCCTTACACCTCTGATTTGTTCAGGTGCCCTCTGAGTTACACCTCGGTACTCTGTTCTTGTTCCATCCTTGGGACTTGCAAATCACATGACCTCCAGGATGCCTCCAGTTTGGTTTGTGATATGTTCATTTAAGCCCACAGAGTTGAGATCCACTTCACCATTATTCAATCATGGCCTGGGACCTCTCTCTTTTTGATAGTTCTCTTATTCTACTTTATTTCTTATTATTGTATGGCCTGCTTGTCTACTGTTACAATGTTCTTCCCCACTAGATTTGCACCATGTTTCCACTAGACACACTATGTGTACATATTATGAATTATGTCTGTTGCCAAATAAAGGGCACCATTGTCCCAGCTTGGCCACATGGTTTGGCTATAGGCACTCTTGAGCCTGGCTTAGCCACATCAGCTCTGTCTGAGTCCTGGATACTGAGCACCATATATAGTACTGCTGCCCTCCCAGCTTGGCTTTATGCTAGCTGAATCCACTTTCCTCTGTACTTAGGGTTTCCTGGTTTTAACTTATTCTACTGTAGATATTATACTTCACTCTTGTCATAGATCTAGTACTAAAACAAAAATTGTCAGAATTTTTAGGCCTAGAACTGCCCTAGATGTATCAACATACACACTCTTCATTCACTTCTAGCAGTAGTAAATTGTGTGAGATGCAAAATTGATACCAAACATACTTGCATAGCTTTAAGCAGTCCATCTTGCTAAATCTATCATTCACCAAGTAGTTTTCTATCTGCAAAAGACAATTAGAATGCAAAAAAAGGATTAATACTGATAAATTTAGAATTCTGCAGAATTTCATCTCTTATATCACTTTTCTGAGATCCGAAGACAAAGAAGATTAAAATTTTAACATTAATCTTGCCAGATGCACAATTCATTATTTCCCCAAAGGGAAAACAATATGAGGAATTTATCATTTTCCATGACAAAGAATTTTATATTTACAAATAAATATAGCAAATAGGGAAATTTGATCAAAATTTAGAATATTGCATCATGCAAAATGGATTATGTCCTATGATGCATCAGATGTACATTTAATCAAATTGATGCGTGCAGAAAATTATTGATGGTGCACATGGAAACATTTATTCAACTCAGCTAAAATGCCCTCCCAGTCTCTTACAGGCTCCTCTACACCCTCTCTTAAGCCCTACATACATATTTTGTGTATAGATCTACTTTCTCAGAGGTAAAATTAAACCTACTATCTTTTTTCCAAGTTGCCAAGTGAGCCAAGCCAGTTCCCACTAGTGCTTGGACGTCCAGTCTCAAGAATGGAAAAAGACTGCAGCCAGACTGGACTAGACCACAAAAAGACTGGACCAGCAGTCTGGTCTCTCAAGTTTTGAGATCTCAAGACTGCAAAAAGACCACTTGTAGTGGACTGGTCTCAATCAGCCTAGACCATTTTTATACTCCTTTACATTCACTTCAAAACACTCCTAAGGACATAAATTGACTTTCCAATGGTGAACAAAGACTAAAATGTCTGAAATGGTGGCACGTGAGGAGCAAGAATGGTTCTCATGATTTCTCAATGAGTTCTTCATATATTTAGATGCTGTTATATTTTATACAATTAGCTTCAACTTTCATCTGTATCATATAATTACCCTGTATATAATCCTGGAACCTCTCAATGTGAACAGGGCTCATCTTCATTGAGCTCCCAAGACTTTACAGAAGTGTGGGAACTGGCTTGGCTCACTCGATAACTCAGCAAAAAAATAAAGTAAG
>JASFDE010000430.1:0-12821 GCA_036937135.1 Nidula niveotomentosa | reverse complement strand
GGATTGTGGAAGGTGCAGCTTCTTATAAGCTGAAGCCAAGTCCTGGTCCCCACAGGGTTATGTCCTTGCACCTCCAATTCATTCAGGTGCCCTCCAAGTTATGCCTCAGTACTTTGTTCTTGTTCCATTCTCAGGACTTGCAAATCATGTGACCTCTGGGACACCTCCAGATTGGTTCATGACACAATGCCCAGAGGTTGGACCTAGTGTTGTGAACAGGATATGACAGGTGCTCACCTTGTGTTGATTAAGCCTGAAATTGTTGCTGACCTTGGAATTCTTATACAAAAGCTGAACAAACTGGTACATGTTATGGTCACAATGCAAGAGACAGACACTGTTAAAGAACTATATGATTACCTCTCACTCACCTTGTCTGCTATGAATAATGCTTGGAATCCACAACCAGTTTGTGCTATTATTGCTCCTGGACTATGTGTGAATATCTTACTTGGCCTGCTATGGCTATCACATAATAAAATTGTAATAGACCATAAAGCTCATACTGTAATTGACAATACTTGTGGCTTTCACTCATTACATGAAAATGAACATGTCCTAAGCTGAAACTGATTGCACAGAGCCCTAAAAGCAGATGTGAATACATCAAGAAAATAAATGTTTGCTTCTGGCTGAATTAAAATGGAAATATAGTGAACAACACCAATTTTTAGAATCAGAAGGGGCTTTTAAAGATGTGAAACAACTGGACATAATAGCAATGGTTAAAGAGAAGATCAAATTATTGGCTTCACGAGATAAATTGTTAAAAATGGAGATTGAACTGAAAAATAATAAAAAGAAGTTTTCAGATCAATTCCACATGCTAGTGACTTACTGATGGCCAAGACAACAAGGATAAAGTTGAAGGAAGCTTATAAAGTTATCACTAACTGGCTGCACAACATCCCTTGTCAATTCTGTGACAATTTTAAAAGTCTAATAGAAATGAGACTAGACTCTGGGTTCATCTGCCCTTTCTCCTCTGCCTCTGTGTCTCCTTCCTTCATCCTCCCAAAGCAGACAAGACAGCACTACCTAAATGGGTGTGCAATTATCATTAACTGAATGCAAACACAATGCCAGATAACATTCCCTTACCTAGGATTGACAATATTCTTGCTGACTATGGAAAATAAAAAATTTGGGTGACAATAGATATGATGAATAGTTTTTTCCAAACTAGAATGCACCCTGATGACATTCATAAAATGGTGGTATCAACATCCTTTGGGATGTATGAATGGTGTGTTATGCCAATGGGCTTCCAAAATTCCCTGGCAATCCACCAACAACATGTAACAAATGCACTAAAGGAACACATTGGAAAATGCTGTCGCATATGTACAGACAATATTGTCATCTGGTCAGAAGACATCAAAGAACATGTCAAAAATGTACATTTGGTTATGAAGACCTTGCAGTGGGCCAAGTTATATGCAAATGAGAAAAAGACAAAGCTATTTTTTTTTTACAATATCAAGTTCCTGGGACACAAAATTTTTCAAAATGGTGTTGAAGCTAATGATGAGAAAGTGAAAAAGATACTTAACTGGCTGGTTCCAAAGACCTCAATAGATGTTTGAGCATTCCTGGGCCTTTTCTGGTACATAAGTGCCTTTCTGCCAAAACTTGCATAATTTACAAATGTTCTCTCTCAACTGATGACAAAAAGTTGCAATAGAGAGTTCCCAGATTGGAGCACACAATATCAAACAGAATTTGAGAGAGTAAAAGAGATCATTGTGTCCAGGGAATGTCTGATAGTTATTAATCATCAGAAACTGGATAAGAACAAGATCTTCCTCACCACAGACACAAGCAATATAGAAACTGGCATGGTGTTGGCATTCAGACCTACATAGGGGACACCATAGCCAGTCATGTTTGACTCCAGGACATTGAAAGATGATGAACTTAATTATCCAACTCATGAGAAAGATATGTTAGCAATACTGAGAGTGGTTAAGAAGTGGAAGGTAGACTTACTGAGCTCACTGTTCTTGGTTTACACAGACCACAAGATATTATTGAACTTCCACACTCAGCAGGAGATGTTGTGCAGACAAGCATGCCAGATGGAAGAGCTGGCAATCTATGATTGCAAATTTGTATATGTCAAGGGGGATGATAACAGTGTGGCTGATGCACTATCTTGATACCCATAGACTGTGGTGCCAGAAACAATAGAGGTGGAGATGCTAGCCAGACATCTGTACAACACCTTGGAACAATGTGTTAGCACTGTACTGCTCCACAAGAATGCAGCACACTCACTGCTTTCCATAATAGCTGCATTGGTGGATACAGATGTACCAAAGGCTACAAAAACAAGTATATCAAGAGTTCATAACAAAACTGAGAGAAGGGTATAAACTCAATAATTGGTGTCTGAAACTAATATCCACCTCAAAAGGGATGCCTGAGTTGACCATTGGAGATGGGCTCTGGTTCATTGGATAGCATCTTGTAGTCCAAGGAGGATGTGGAGTACAAGAGCAGATATTTCATATGGCATATGATGACATGGGTCACTTTGGGTTTTTCAAGAGCTATGAGTGTCATGAATCCACTTTTTTTTTTTGGTGATTACTACAATCTTATCATAAGATCTTATCACAGGAGGATCTTATATTAGGATTGACACATGGACATTGCATGGATAACATGAGGAGACTGTGCCCATGCAGACAATGCACAGCTTGATTCTTTTATGATTGATTATTACTTACATGCATCTAACACATGTAGCACAGCAGATTCTATTATTACTTACAATGTGTAGTACATGAGTTGTACATGTGTAAGACATGTGTAGAGTAGTGTTTAGGTACATTGTTTGTATTGGAAATCCTAGTCTTGAGCTGGTCTTTTCTCCACTAGCAATATAGCCCACTCTTCTTTTCCCTATGTCCCTTTCCCTTCTGCACCTCTCCCTTCTCTCTGAGTGATTAGACAACCTTGGCATTGCACTATTAAGAGTGTATTGTTTGTGTGTCTGACAATGAGAGCATCTGAAATTTGTATTTTTGGCCTAATATGCATAAAGATCTTGAAGAAGGCTACATTCCATTCTGTAGTGACTGTATGAGGAATAAGAGCTCAACAAATAGGCCTACTGGTCCACTACATCCCTTACCTGTATCTGAAGAGGGCTGCAATTCCATTTCCATGGATTTTGTAGGTCCACTACCAACAGATATGAGGTTTGACTGCATCTTAACAATTACAGATTGGTGTCATGAATTTGCCTTTCTTTTTGGTGATCATTACAATCTTATCATAAGATCTTATCTCAGGAAGATCTTATCTTAGGATTGACACATGGACATTGCATGGATAACATGAGGTGACTGTGCCCATGCAGACAACACATAGCTTGGTTCCTTTATGATTGATTAATTGCTTACATGCATATAACACATGTAGCACAGCAGATTCTATTATTACTTATAATGTGTAATACATGAGTCATACATGCATAAGACATGTATATAGTAGCATTTAGGTACATCATTTGTATTGGAAACCCCAGTCTTGAGCTGGTCATTTCTCCACTAGCAATATAGCACACTCTCATCTTTTCCCATTCCCTGTTCCTTCTCCTTTCCATATCTCCCCTTCTTCTTCAAGTGATTAGACAACCTTGACATTGCACTATTGAGAGTGTATTGTTTGTGTGTCTGACAATTGGTTAGGCTCAGAGGTTAGGATCATTCCAACAAAGACCACATTGACCATGGAAGAATGTACAAGTCTCTTCTTCAACCATCAGTGTTGTGAAAACAGCCTACTGCTGGATGTAATTTTGAACAGAGACAAGCTTTTCATCTCAAAATTCTGGTGACACCTGATGATACCCACTGGTGTTAAACATAATTTCTTCAGCTTATAATCCACAGTCTAATGGAGCCAGTGAATGTATGAATAAAACAGTAAATCAGAGTATTCACTTCCATGTTGAACAGAACCTAGCTAGCTAGGTGAAGGCTTTGCCTGCAATTCACTTCCACATTATGAGCACAGTCAATAAGTCTACCAGTTACAGTCTTTTTCAGTTGCACTTTGGACACAGTTCTAGAGTTTTGCCTCCATTGACAATAATACTGCTGAATGTATCCAGAGAGTGTTTAGATGCATACCAAGTGATGGAGAATATAACAAGATAGGTTGCAAATACCAGAGATAACTTGATGGTGGACAAGATTATACAGTCATATCCTGCAAACACAATGAGAGGAGAAGACAAAGTCTATGAAGTGGGAGATAAAGTGATGCTGAGTATGATGAATAGACACCAAGACTACAAAGGTGGAGATGGGAAAAGAGTTGCAAAGTTTATGCCCCACTTTGACAGACCCTACCTCATGGTAGACACATTCCCTGAAGCATCCACAGTGACCCTTGATATTCCCAGTGCACCAAATCTATTTCCATGTCACATGTCAAACACTTCAAGCCCAATGATGACTCCAAATTCCTAACTTGCATTTTGGCTCAACCTGGTCCAATCCTGGTCAATGGCATCTTGGAACACCATGTAGAGAGAATACTAGATCACCAAAGGCTAGGCAGGGGTGGAATTCAATACCTGGTTAGATCAACAGGATATGGGTACAAAGATGATCAGTAGACCAACAGTCACAATTTGGACAACAATGAAGCTCTTGACCAGTATCTTGCAAGTTTAAAATCAGGTCAGCAATTACTCTTGCCCTTTGATCTTGCCTGCAGTAGCTTTTCCCAGTGGGGTTTTTGACATGCCATGCACAGATTTCTTTCACATGGCACAACATCAACTCACTTGCATTATTATTCTTTTTATTTGACTTCTCTTTTTGTGGGATTTTCAGAGTTATTTTTATTTTTATTATTAGGGTGTAGGCAATTTTTTGGTGGAGGGGGGAGAGTGTAAGGCTGGTGCCTCATAACACACTTTGCATGTATTAGGATGAGAGGGAGCAGAGATTGAAGAGGAAGATACACAGACTGGAGGATCTTTTGAAGGACTTTTAGACACCTTTCTTTCTGACTATGATACAGTCCTATACTATGCTACTCCATATATGTTGTGCCCACTCTGTCCTGTGTGATCCAGATAGTGAGTGCTCATCTTAGTATTTTCCCATAGATTATACAGGTTTTCTGCTGATCTGTGCTTTACACAGATTATTCATTCTGTCAAATCAGAGCAGTTAGATCTAGTTAATCCTTCTAAAATGCTCAAAAGAATTCAAAGGTGATGCAATTGTCACTGAGAAATTATCTACATGATGAAGTGAGAAATATAGACTACATGGTTGTCAAGTTATTGGGATGTCTGGATCTCTTGTGAGAGAAGTGAGTCAGTTGAGTCATCTGACTCTTTGAGGCAGGGATGTTTGTAAGCTGGACCTTGAGGTGGGGAAGTTTCTGATGGTATTGCTAGTATTTCTGGTGTTATGCAAGTATAGCTTATAAGGAGTCCATCATTGATGCATGCCAGGGTTCTTGCTGGAGCTGAAAGAAGAAAAACAGGTAAAATGTCATGTTGTATTGTAAAATTGAAGCTCACAGTCCAACATGTTGGGGATGGTACTGCCCATTGGCTTGTTCTGCTGCATGCTGAGAAAAACAATGCTGTTAACTGTCCAATGAAAAGTGCTGAACAACCTTCTCATCCTTATTTTGAAGGTAACATTAATAAGGGAACCAGTGACTGATATGTAGTGTTTATTTTAAGGAACAGGTTTGTCTAACTTGTCATAGCAGGCAGAATTTAGGTTGATGCAAGGCATGGGAGCAGCTGGTTTTGCTGGTTTCAAACTGACTTTAACATCCTTCAGAGTTAAAATGTCATGCTCCACATCAACATTGAAGGTAGCCTGCTATTTCTGTGAGTTTGAGACCACCCCAGAAATATGCAGATATGCTTGTTGGCATCAGTACATTTGTCCCCCATGAGTAAGTGCTGTGTCATATTATAGTATGATAAATACAGTACATTGATTTTACTTTAATCCCACACTATAATTCCAACATACAAAAAAATAATCACATGAGAGTAAGTATAGAGAAACTGTCTATTCAGAACCTGTAGCAAACGATACAAAGAGTGAAGGACATGGAAAAGCAGAAAAATGCAAAAAATGGAATCATGGTAGCAAGGGGACAGTGTTGAGAGACTTAATGTTCTCACATTTATCTTGCTTGCCAGCCTATTGAGCAGAACAATTGAGGAAGTTGGGTAATAGGAATGGAGATGATGAAAAGTAAAGATGCCTGCATGTAGACCAATCTCAGAACAATAAGGACATGCAGAATCTATATCCCATATCATAGCATACCTGTCCTCATTGTTGTACTCTTATGTTGAAAAGATGATAGCAAGTACCAGAAATACTAGAAAAGTGCAATAATTTGGAGGTAAACACATAGTGAATACTGTACAAAACAGTGTCCTTAAGTACATATTCTTGAGCCAAAGACTACAAATAAAAATAGTGAGATTGGGGAATATGAAACAACTAAGTATAAAATTTATATAACAGAATAGTGAGGTGAGATGCATAGCTGTCACAAACCATCTCTGGAGGTGTAGTTCTGGATAGGAGCATGATTACAAAAACTTAGAAGGGGTCATGGAGGTTGTCAGAGTGTGGGAAACTAAACTCCAGAGCAAAACCTGGAGAGTACACCAAAGTGGAGATTCAGTGATGAAACACTGCAGAGGGGTCAGGACTCAGCTCCAGCTTGTAAGAAGCTGCACCCTCCTTGATCCTAGGGTCCTGTATTTCAGGTGTAGGAGTCAGCAAGGGTGTCTGGAGCAAGATTTGGACTTAGAAGATAATCCTTCATCATGATGGAGAGAGAAGGAGACAGAGAGTAAGAGAGCAAAGACTAAGAGTGAGAACATGGCAGAGGAATCACAATATAGCAATTAACAAAACTGAAGAATAGATATAGTGAGTATATGAGTTTATATATGAGTGCAAAGACTTCTTGGCAAGGAGTCAAGTAAGGGAGCAGAGTAATGGTGACTGAGATATGTGGCTGAAATAGTACAGAGTAAATACAAGGTAATGATAAGAATTGAGACTAAGACAAAAGAATAAAGAGATGAACAGAGATGACATAATTGATGATAAGATGAGATAGGAGTAAATACAGAGATGAGCAGAGCATAACAATAACAGAAATAGCTAGAGATGGACTTGTGCAAATCTGTGAAGTGAAGTCAGGAGTTTCTGAGAAGTGCTGGGAAGTGGACTGGAGCTGAGCATAGACATCTAGAGTTCAAAATAGAGGTTCAGAGTTGTCAGGAGAATGAATTGGTGTAAAACAGGATATGACAATAGCAAGGTGAGATGCATAATACTAAATATAAGAAGCATAAATGGGAATGTAATTGTTTGCACTAACCAATATTCCAACATCCCAGACATCAAAGCAGCAGGTGCAGTATCTTTGTCTGTTGCACATTAGGACAGTGCCATTGGGGTGAGTTCTTGAGTTCCACATTGTGAGATGTTCTGTTTTCAGCATGCCCATTTGTCCTTGTTCTATCAACATACTCAACATATCCAGGGATAGGTGTCCATATCTGTGGTATTGGAAGAGAGGAACAGCAATGTGGAGATTCTTCAACATTCTGAGAAGTTCATGAAGCACCTGTCAACTGCACTGTTGATAATTTTAAGGTGTGTTGAGAATTTCTTGAGGATTTATAAATTAAGAAAATTGAGGAAGAGATAGAAGGCTTACTTAGTGCCTCAAGCCTATGAATCATACTCTGTGTAGGTAATGTGATTGTGGTGGAGGATTCTGATGAAAGTTTGAGAAAATACTTGGTAAATCTGGGCATGACCATTCCTCAGAGTTGTCCAAAATTCCTGCTAAGAAAGATCTATGGCCAGTAAATCTAATTAACATACATCAAAATAGCAAGAGGACAGCATTGTGAGTGATGAAAGGTTTAACACTCAGTCTGCTATGAGCAATGTTGGTAAATCAAAGATATGGGAGTTTGTGTACTTATATGACCTCTAAGACTGTAAGATGTTGCCAGTTACCCTTTATGAAATCAGCTTGTCTCCTCATGGGAGAGTGCCTTTCCATTTTATAAGATAGATTATGTCATAAAGTAGTCTGTAAAATGACAAGCATGAATTTAGACTGACTGTCACCAACTTATGACATTTATCAACAATTTGAATGAAATTAGGTGGATCATTGCTGCTAGTACACATTGAAATTGCTTGTATGCAACATTTCAAGAAGGGTAGCTTTGCATGAAGTGCTTAATATCATGTTAGAATACTAAATTTGTGATCAGGAGTCAATGCATGCCATGACACCATGGTTGGTCATAATAATGTCCATTCTCTAAACTTGTTCAGCATAGAATCCAATCTGACAGAAAAATAACAAATCAGCTAAGCTTTTAGATAACTATTCTCATATAATATCAGGAAACTGTGGAGCAAATGACCAGTGTTGGCCATTGATTATATAGTATGCAAACTCCAAAATAAGGCCAAATCTTACAGCTACATTTATGATACATGATATGAGACAGTATATTTGGCCAAGATAGCAAAGGCTTGCTAATGGCATAAAAACAAACTTGCTTGGGACAGGTATGACTGGCTGTCTATCAAATAACAAGAATGGACACATGAAAGGATGCAGATAAGTATAAGCTGCAAAGTGCAGCAGGTTATCACAAAGGATGTTTTTTTAACATTAGAAAGCAAGACCTGACAGGTGTGGAATGAGTAGATCCATCCTAGATGTGTGAAACCTGGAATAAAATTAATCAAGAGTAGTTCAAGCATGTCAAGGTGATGCACCAATTGACAAACTGCAGTAACCTGAGCAATGTATGCCTATACAAGTAATAATAAACTATCATTCCAATTTCCCTCAGCTCAGTGGCAAAATACATGTGTGAACCAGCCAGGTCTCAGTCCTGGTGAGGTATACAGGATCCTTAGTATGTTATGCAATGTGGCTGATATGGTCCTAAAGAGATGATGAGGCAGAATAAAACATCACATTTTATCTGTGGCTGAACTATCTATTGAATAGGAATCCTATGGTACTGTGTTGCTACTATTGCTTATTTACCAACAGTTAGGATTTTATAATAGTACATTTGAAGTGCAGACAGGTTTTTACAAAGTGATGTTAAGATGATGAGACAAATTTCAAGCTGGACATTGATTTATTGAAGCTTTTGGAAAACAGAGAGCAACAAATAGGATCAGTTCTGGCTTGTCTTCCTGGGTTTAATACAAATCAACTCTTGCAGCTGACCCCCAATCTTAATCAGTAAAAAATTTGGGCTGTAAGAGTAGAAGTGAGCTCAAGAGAAGCATGTGTTCAAATACAATGACAAGGACTTGAGTCAGAATTGCATGATATCATTACATATCCTGAAGACAGTACCAATGCACAGGTTATGATAGCAAGAAATGGCATAGTTTTAAACATTATAGTCCCACAATTTGAAGCTTTTCTAATCATAAAAACACACATGCCCAACTGAATGTGCCAGGGAATAACTCAACTAACAAACATGTATGTACATACTTACACACTGAGCTTGGAAATTTCCATATCATATGTACTTCAATAACTTAGCATCCACTTCAGAGAATTCATGTGTCCCAAATGTGTTTGTTAGTCATGCAGTGCACATACCTGAAGCATAGTCAATAACCAGAGTCATGTGTACTAACCTAGATATTTTTACAAAAGAAACTCTTGATCCCCAGCTGGAAGATGTCTGCAGAGGAATCAGTGATAGAAAATGGCATGCCCATCCCATGCTATGCTAGTTATGGGCTATCAAATATAACAACTACCATTGTGTTGTACCTCTTTTTAATCCCTAGTCACTTGGAAAATATCAGGCATTGAAAAGGTGTTGCCTTTGGCCTAATGCATTGCTACTATGTCACTGACATAGCTTTCCCCAGTTGACTGCACTATTACATAAATCTTCATGCCACAGAACATCCAAGAGAAGATGGACACATTAAGTAATGTCTGGCAAAACCTTTGTCTTCACATAATTTTGCATGGTGAGAAATTTTAAGTAGAATGGATATTAGCAATCAAACCAAGTCTCCATGAGGGTTATGTATGCCACAGCACAGTGCTTAGATTCACTTCTTGCTGATATACAGCTACAAAAAATACTGAAAATTAATTGCAGTTACCCCAGATCTTATTAGGATAGACTCTTGACATGAATACTGATAAGGAGGACTAAATCAATATCATTCCATCTCACAATCTCATTTTCCTTAATTCTTTATCTAACAGAGACATAACTAATAAACAGCTGAATAATATTGACAAATAGCACAGATTTTCCAATCTAACTAATTGCACAGAAACTGGCTGCTTTGGCCATTGTCCTATGGACCATTGGAATGTATGTAGCCTCCTTCAATAGTATTGCTTTTCATTTATTGATCTAATATTGTATAAAAAATCATTGTATCTTTGGTTAGGACTATTTCATGAATCTTCTAAAAGAAACTGAGAGGACTGGAAGAAGAAATTCACCGTAAATTTTTTACAGCTCATGTGTAGTGGTCACTTTGGCACTTTATCTTACGGTATGACTATAATATATATCGGCAGTGTATGTAGTGAACAGATGTTTTGGCCTCATTCAATTTGCAGCTGTTGTCCCTCTTATTACAATGCCAATCACCATGCAATTTTGGTGGATGCTGGCTTGAGTAAGTCTGGTATTTTATCCAGTTCCTTGTGTCATTGATTGTAATTTAATAGAAATCTATCACCAAAAACCTGTTGGAACATTTGCCTTCACTCTTCTGTTGGAATTATAGACACATATTGCAAGCATAATGCAATGTACTGCATTTCTGCAGGTGCCTGTTCTTATTTTAGTTTAAATTTTTGTGGCTTTTTGTATTGACCCTTATTTTTATATTGCTTCATAGTCTATAGTATATGTAGTCTAGTCTAGTGGTGCATATACCATCCATTTGCCTCTGGCATCCCCCCACCACTATAGAGGTCAAATGTACCATTATTGATGTGCATCGTTTATTTCATCTTCTTTGTCAATTAATTATGGATAGTCATGTTTACACAGTAGGACATACTAAATTCCTAAATATCTCTGAACTAACATTACTTCTTGCAAGATATATAGCAGGTCAAACATCATTTTTGGCATACTTTCAACTATCATAGTTGCTAAGTTCATACTGCATATCCAAGGTTTTCCCTGCACCAAGCCCTGCTCCTGGAGTTGTAGTACCTTGTGTTGCCATTGGTCCTATCTAGTGGCTCATAATTTCTGGGTGCATGGAGCTACATAAAAAATAAGCAGCAAGTATTTCTCATGTCAATAATTCAGGTCATGCCTTGAGTATTCGAAACAACCGCCTTTGTGACAACCTTATACAAATCTGTTGAACACTGGCACAGCCAGAATTCATCATCTGCTCTGAATCTTCTATTCTGAGATGGATTAGCTTACTTCACTGCTATTTTCACATAGGTTCAGAGTTATTGACTCTGCAACAACCTAGATACCTATTATCAACCTTTTACTATATTACAGCACTATGGAAAGGCAAGATTCCTTTGTGGCAGCAAAATGAGGAGCCAGTGTTGTATGAGCTTTCTCCTGCAGCATCTCAAGGTGAAGTTGGAATTGCATTTCATAGACTGAATTGGTCAAGTCCTTTGTGTATATTTAGCATGAAATATTTGTCCCATGCCTTTGACACACTTGATTCCTTTTGAAATCAATGGCTGGAAAGAAACTGCAATCTTTGTATCTGATAGGCATCACTTTCACTGAAATATTATGTCAGAAAAATCCAAATTAGCATATCAGTGGCTGATGCAGCTGATGAACTCATAAGACCTGATCAGTCTTTGCAGGGTGCCATATCAGCATGTTAATCAGGTCATATAACTGCTTGTACAGATGATGAGTACTTGATTAGTACTCCACAGGTGCCTGCTGTCAAGCATATCAGAACCTTATCACATCACATCACCTACTGGTAATGCTTATTAGTCTTGTCCAACCTTGGAAGGGGACAAATATCATAATGGATTAGCTTAGATCATTGCATCTCAGGCTGAAAACAAATGGTAGCTCATTACAGCCAATTATTTACACATAGGAACATATCTCCATTGACTGTGGCTACAAGGTAGTGAAGTCTTGTATCAGAATCAAAAACAGGACAAAGGAGAGCTCCCTGGACAACATAATCCATTAACAAAAATGAGGACTCCTGCACCTCTGCATAGATTTGACAATTGTACCACATCATATAGGGTTTCCACTTGTCTTGGGCAAAAGCATGAACTAACGCCATATCAACCACTTTGCCCGAGGATAATTGACATCATAATAATGAACAGAGACAGGCAAGTGTGGTCTCAGGGCTGTCATCATTGACAATAAGACAGTTGTACATTTTGGGGCAACTAGAAAGTGCTGTGACATGCATGCCACATGCATGCATGGTGCGTGCACATTTGCATGCATGGGTAAATATTTGGTATGTAAATTTTGTTGGTAATCCTGATAAATGGACTATATTTGAGTATTTTTGTAGTCTTAAGATTTAATGTACCATCAGAGTAGTGCATTAATGCAATAAATTTTGGCCTTATTACTGCTATGCATGGAGCTACGCTACATATGGCAAGACCTTTTGTCACAATAATTTTCTTGTATTTACTGTCTCAATAGCAAAATAGGTATGTAGGATACATGTAGACCATATTATATGAAATTTTAGAAGAATCCACCCAACAATACAGTTACTGTA
>JASFDE010000429.1:0-12852 GCA_036937135.1 Nidula niveotomentosa | reverse complement strand
TCTTTCAACGTCCCTTTCCTGTCATATATTATACACTATATCATACAACGAGATGAACAACATCCCACCTCTGTAAAATCGAATGCGCTTTGACGGTCTTGAAACTGACTTTGAGGCTTCGGATTCTGAATCAGAACTGGCATCTTCTTCAGGGCTGGAGTCTGTTTCCAAAACTTTCACCGAATCAGATTCTTTTGCTCTTGATTTTCTCCATTCTGCGAAGCCCAGAGTCTTTGAACTGCCGGCATTGGGAACAAGCTTACGATGACTGTATTCTGTGTGCACAGACACATCTTTCCCCTTACACTTGGTACAGTGGCATTTGACGCGCTTGACTTGCGTTTTTTGCATCTCCATTCACGCTGGTTACTGCTTTGTGGACTTTGTCAATGTCGAGAGAGCAAGAATTGTGTTAAGTACGAAGTTGCATTGATGAGGTCATGTACACGCTACGAATCAACACATTCCGTGCTCAGCTGGAAACTCCCGGAATTTCCGTCTCAGCGCAGAATTTCCGACTTCCAATCAGCAGTACACAGCATTTCCCGCTCTACACCCTCAACTCTCCAGGTCTCTCCAGAGCTGGTTTTCACTGGGGCTCAAGCCCCATCTGCAAGCTATCTAATCCTGCACCTCGATCCTCTTCCACTTCCACAATTCCATGCTCTCCAAAGTCCACGGTTGTACATCGTCCTACCTCTCGTGCTTGCGCGCCGGCTCGGCCTGCGCCGACTCTTCTGCGCCCTCCAGTGTGTCTACGACTCTCCGCACACCTTCGTGGTGCTTCTCAATGCGATCCACGGCGAGCCCGCGATCGGCGAGGAGCTGAGCCATATGGAGTACTGCCACCCAGGGTTCAGAGTGCTGGCGTACAAGACAGGCGCGAACTTTACGAAGCACCGTTGACCCATTCTCACACCTCGACGTGGACCCCAGTTATTTACCTTTCGCTAGCGTGCTTCCACTTCTTCGACCTCCTACTTGTGCGCAGGCAGCTCTGCCCAATATGGCACAAGTCGGTCCCAAGTCCAAGCGGCTGGTCAGCGGCCTTGGGGTTCTGAGGCGGTTACGAAGGTACATTTGCCTCCTTGTCTTTGACCCGTCCTCGACCACTTATTCTCCCCTACCTGCAGCTATCTCCTCACCTACGCTGTCCTCTCCTTCTACATCTATCTCGAGACCCTCCTCGCTATATCCTCAGTCTGCTCTTCCAGAATGGGCCCTGAGGTGCACTAGAGCCCGTGGATGGTCTCCGACGCGACGAACGTCGTGTTCTGTGGGGCGAGGTGGTAGTGCTACGTCATGCTCGAGAATGCCGGAGAATCTACGTGAAGGAGGTGATTGATCTGACTGAGGACGACGACGAGTGGACGGGGCGTTTCTTATGAACAAAGGTATGCTGCGTCACAGTCCGCGAGCATAACATCGCAGCGTCAGCGTGTGAGAACTTCTTCAAAAACGTGAACACCGACAACTACCCTAGAGGCTGAACAAGGTGAGAAGAATGAACAGAGCTTCAAGTTCAGAGTGCTCTGGGGCTGGCCACTGGCCTAATTGATTATCGAACCTCCATTAAGCATTATGCATAGCTATTCGCGACATTAGAAGCTCGCATTCAATGCGCTGGAAACGAAGCTATTTGGCATGCGTGGCTCCGAGCTCAAGCCAATGAAATCTGAGACAAGATGGATTCATTTACCGAAGTTCTTCTGCGGCGGGAGTTACGCTAGTTACGTAAATGTAACATCTTTGGAAAACATTTGCATAGTTCTTCCAGCGAATGGCAATGAGAAGTCTCTGACATTAGATTTTGATCTGCACTCTCAACGCAAAAGTGAACGACGTCATCACCACACGATTGTTGGTCTAAGGGTAAAGACAGGCATCGCTGGATGAAATGTTGAGTTGTCTTGGACTATTTGATTTTAACGCCATTCGAGATTTCTACCGCCGTCTCAGATTCAAACTCTCGCCAGACGAATGGATAGCTTTCTAAAGGCGGCCCGCACACATTGGATGGAAGAAAACAGCTCGGAAGGGAGTTGTTCACTTCCCCGTTGCGCAAGAATATTGATCTAACATAAATTATGTATTATTCAGGTACTCGTCCTAAGCCCAGCAGGCGTCACTCAGCTTCTCTCGCTGTAGTTGTCTCCCAGAACTTCCATCATACTGGAAGGGTGTGCGCCTTGAATGACACGAAGGCAAGAGTAAAAATCTACACATATTCAGAGCTGGTGTTGGCGATGGGCGTATATATTATTGCTGCAGTCGTCTTCAAGACGATGATGTTCGCCTTGATATTCCACGCTGCTCTTCCTGGTGAGATCCCGAAATTGAAGTTCTCACCGTCCAGGCATATAATACGAGCTCTTTCTCACCGTCCACGTTTTCCGCTTGAGAGATCTGGGCCTCATCGCAGTACGAAGGTGAACTAGGGTAAGTGTGCCACTTTATGCCGTTCGATTGCGTTCGGACTGGATTTGGGAGTATAAGATACATCAACCCACTTGTTTCGATGTAACCTACATTTTCTTGTCCTACACGGCCAACGGGAGTGCATAAGAATCCATCCAACCGTCGAGACCCGCGACTCAACCCAACCCGCCTCAATCCCAACTCCAAACTACCCCCAGAATGCTGACCCTCCTCCGCTTTCACATGTTAATCCTCTCCAGAATCTATGACCCACGACGTCCGACCTCTCGTGCTTGCGCGCGGGCTCGGCCTGCATCGGCTCATCTGCACCCTACTGCAGATCTACGACTCCGCAAACCTCAGCCCTGCTGCTCAGCGTGACGCCCGATGATCAGCGACGATCTGAGCCTCATGGCGCGACGCATACCAGGGCTCAGGTTGTCGGGACGCAGAGAAGAGGAAGATTATATAAAATGGGCGGGGTGATATCGAGGTGGTAGGGTTCACCGCGAACAGAAGTCTATCTTCGCAAGGAAACGGCGCGAAAGGAATGTATCGTTGCTGTTGTGCGAACGAGGTCTTAAACTGAAATGTAAGTCTTCCTTCTTCCTTGTGTGAGTTCCCCGCTAATCCTCCCTCCTAGCTCACATCCAAGCTCAAGCGCTACGCGAAATCGACTAAGAAATATTTTCGGAAGGCAAACCCAATTAAGTCTTAACCGCTCACGCCTGTTTAAGTTTACAATGCAACCTCCTTTTCACCTTCAGCGTTCTCCGCTTGGCCACCATTTTGTCTTCCTTGCAATACGCATCCCGGAGATCTTCGTCGACCCCAGCTAGTTTACTGTAGAGCTCGATCCGATCATAAACAATGCTCCAACGGAGATACAGACATTGATGGCGAGGCGATCGATGTTTCAGATACGTAACATGGAAAATCAGGAAGAACGTTGCATGCAAGTTACTCAGAGATTCGAGGGTTTTGTGATTTATTCATGGAGGAGATAAAGGATAATTGCTCGTCATGGCATAATTTTATTCATTTTCGTTGAGCTTGAATAGCATTTCTAGAGTTAGGGTTTAGGTGCCAGACATAAACCTACACTACACAAGCATATTGGTGCAAGCGGACTAGTCTCAAACTATGCCCGCTGAAAGCTATTTCTAGCGCTCACATACTCTTCAGGATTTTCCAAGAATCCAAAAGAGCCCCATACGAATTTTTAATGCTGTAAGCCTTATTCAAGATATTACCACCACCCTCAAAAAATTTGTAGGTTTCCCAATCTGGCATTTTTACCAGCGCCGTAGTCAGCAGCTTGCGCAGGAAGGTGGAAGCCATGACCTATGTAGTCCTGGCCATCCGATGGTATTAAACATCGGGACCTGGTGGCGATTATATGTACTAACTAGGGCCCAAACGTTGGCCTGTGGGAATGACAACCGAGTCACCGTTATGCCCCCTGTCAAGGGATCCCGGAGTAATTTAGTTGTTTGACACTTTTTATCATTCCATGACCTCTCAGCTTGCTTTTGTCGTTCCTATTTCCTACCCCCACTGGAGGTGAAGACACTTGTTACCTGGGACTTACGCATTAACGCTGGGCAGCTGATCCTGGATCACGAGCCCGATGTTGTCGCCTCCTCACGAGTCATTCACGACTTGGAGAGGTACAGTGGCGCCTCTTTCCGCAAACCTTCGTCGCACCTTGTCCATGCTTTGCTGCAATCTCCGCTGCCATCCCAAAAGTGTGCATAGCTGTCGTCCTTATTTTCCCTCTTGGCTCGACAGGTCTTCGGCTATATAGCCGTATTCGGACAGGTCGTATGTGGTGGGACGATTATGTGGTTATAATTCCCTTCGTCATTGATTTCATCTATGCTTTGATTTTGTGGATTGTATACCGACACCCGCGTACGCTATCTTCCTATTCTCACTTTGAGATGGTTGAACAATGGTTATGGTCGCTATATACAGTCGAAGACACGCCTCAAGATCCCGTCATCCTCTATTCGTACTTGTTCTCTGCATTTCCCTTCTATACCATAACATGGTAAGCAATTCTAAAGTTGAGGATTTCCGAGATTGAATCCGCAATGAAAGGGTTTCCCGTGTGAGCCTTAGTCTCTCGCTTGCCAGGGTGTTTCCGCCGTGCCATAAGGCAAGATATTGCGGATTGGCTCTTGCTATCGTCTTGACGATCATGTATATCGTGCTTCTTCTCATATCAACCTTAACTTGCGGTTCAACCATGGCGATTCGAGATGGTGGGAGATACTTACAGAACCCATGTGTGAAGGGACTAGGTACAGCGCCAAATGGGATGTTGGTCATGCTTATAGTCTCCATTGTCCGTGAGTGACGACTTACCCTGCTCTTATGCAACGGCTCCTCACGTTAGGAATAGTTGACTATGTCTCCGACGCTCTCCTTACTATTTGCCCGTTACTCTTCCTTTGGCACATCAAGTTACCCCCAAACCACCGTCACTTGATTCTTGTTTTATTCTCGTCTAGTATTCTGACGCTCTTGTCCGTGATCGTGGTCACTGTTTTTATTCTGGGAAATATCCAACTTGGAACCGAAAAAATGTTCGTTGGAGGAATGCTTTGTTACCTAGAGGTTGTATTTCATTTGTACACAAATTCTGGAGACATTTGTTAATTATGATGTAGGCATCGATATCGCTCCTCGTCTGCAACCTTGCTGTTGTCGTCACCATTTTTTACAGATAGTATCTGCGGAGAAAGGGCCGTGAAGCTGACGTTCCAGAGGACTTCTCCGAATCTGAGACGAATGAAACCGCCGTTCTTTCTCGCCGAAAGACCTTTCGTCAGACAGTGACTCCTCTTACTGAGCCAATCATTACAGAGTATAATTCATCCAGTTTCGCCTCGTTGAACAGAAGTGCAGTAACTCTTGGGCCCTCCTTTAAATTTAAATTTCTAGACCGTCTTTTACCGCTCGTTTCTTATAACCTTTACCTATTATTATGTAATCATATTCTCACTCGCCAAGGAATTAATCACAAGCTCTCCACCCGCACCTTCGTCGCGGGCTCGCTGCGCTCGCTCGGCCGCTCCTACGGTACTGGGTCTCAAGCTTGTTGGGGGCTGCCGCCCCCAAACCCCCGCCTGCATCCTAATGTGTCGGCTTTGCCTCCGCAACCCGTTCGAGGCAGCTGCGCTGCCACTGATTACCTAATCTTTGTCAGCATTAGTCATCGGGCTCTCATTATATTATAGATCTCTGTCTTTGAGTTATACTGAGAAGTTCATACTGCAATGCCAGAGCCTAACACTTGAGTAGTGCTTGCTAAAAGCTACCAGGAGTGACTGGGACAATCAAATAATGGTTCCATGTACAGTTCATTCTGTACCAACCTCTCCACCTATGATCGTCCTTGTTTATCCAATACATGATCCAAAGAGCTTCTCTGCTGCTGCAACTCTGCAAAAGCATCACAGTGACCACTGACATGGCCTGACATCACCAACCATTGGCTGAACAAGAACTGCAGGAGCCTAAACTACTTATGTGTTAATATTATGACGGTAAGTAACTAAATGGTAAGAAGATGGGATGTTGGCCAACAAATAGGAGCCTAGCCCGTCTCTGAGAGTTCACAACATCGAGGTTCTGTTCACTGAAGTTCAGCAATTGGCAGGACACAGAAGGCACTGCCGGCCTCTCATGTAGGCAACGATCATTGCGTCGAGTTCTTCTTGGCTGCAGTAGCAATGTACATATGCCTGCTTTCAACTTCTTGAAACACAATACTCCATTTCCTTTTACTACATGGGACTGCATAATCTATCCAACCAGTGACGTCTCAAAACCCATCAGCAAAAGCTATCTAATCCTGCACATTGACCCCTCCACTTCCACTTCCATGCTCTCCAAAGTCCACAATTGTACAACATCCTACCTGCATCTTCCACTCCTTCGACCTCCTATTTGTACACAGATAGCTCTGCCCAATATGGCACAAAGCCGATCCCAAGTCCAAGCATCTAGTCAGCAGCCTTGGGGTTCTGAGGCAGTTACAAAGGTGGATTTGCCTTCTTGTCTTTCACCCATCCTCTACCACATATTCTCCCCCACCCACAGCCACCTAGGGCTGCGCACCGTACTGTATTATGGTTACGGACATATAAAATACGGTCATATACAGCTCTATTTGGCTGATACCCATACCGTATACATCTCTGGGAAAAGTCCCAATGGTATGGTACGGCATAAAATACGGTATAGACAGTTGTATATACAGGTAGACAGCATATCACAAAATTATAAAGAGAGTATAAATGAGTAAAATCTTAGTGTGAGTTGAAGTAAAGACATGAAATTTAAAGGGCTAAGCAAACTACATTACTGAAACTTGTTTAAGGCCACTGCACAGAGATCCTTTTATACCTTTCATACGTGCAACACACTGCACAAGAACTGATAAATGAGCGATTTTACCGGATGAAAAAAGGCACCAAGGAACCTTGCTAGAACAATATCTAAAGGATACTAAAAATTTTATGAATGGCAATGTTGCTGGTATGAATCAGACCTCAAGAAACAGAAACATGTTGTAAAAGGATTGTAGATTTGAGATAAATCTAACAGCACTGGTTGTAAAGAGACTAAAGTGCGGCATCCTCAGAAAAAGGAGCAAAGCTAGCTGTCTACAGAGCTCTGTACATTGTAGTAGTAGGAGTGATGGTAGAAAGCAAGGACATAGACAATATTTCAACTCTGCAGCTGTTGATTATGTAGTTGCTTAATTTAGCTTAGTCTCACGCATAATACATCAAATATTGGTCATTTCCATTGTTCAGGTATTGTTAATCATTCATATCTATCTATCTAAGGACAATGGATTTGAATAAAAAATTGTTTAATATCACTGTATATATGGCTGTTAGCAGCCGTTTTTTAAGGGTGCCATATGGTATTCAACCAACAGGAGCCGTACTGTATAAAGTCAGTTTACAAGCCATGACATTACAGTATTATCAGCCATACTGTATTGCTTTACACCCATATATGTATGGGTATGGTGCGCAGCCCTACAGCCACCTCCTAACCTACAATGATCTCTCTTTCCACGCATACCTAGAGACCTTCCTCACTATATCCTCAGTCTCCTCTTCTGGTAAAGGTCCTAAGGGACACCTATTGGGAAATACAAGCTTGACACCCGCTACAGTTAGCATCAGTATGTGAACGGACACTATTTCCATAGTATTCCTCATTAGTATTTTGTATTCTGTGCACAATGGCTATGTATTTTATATATAAGCCTGCATATTTTAATTGTACTTATTTACTAATTTGTCACCTAAATAGCAGATTTCAAAATTTCTTCAGTGATATTTCAACATCACCAAAGCCAAAAGATGCTCTCCAATGTGACGAGCATCATGTTCTGCGGGGCAAGGTGTTAGTGCTATGTCATGCTCGAGAATGCCAGCAAATGAACTGAGGAGAAGGAGGTGATTGATCTGAGGACAACAACATGTGGACAGGGTGCTTCTTATGAGCACAGGTATGTTGCAATCATATAGTGCACCAAGCTTAGTTACAACTACTCTTGTACAGCATCCAATTTTGCAGCTGAAATTTTTGAAAAATATATCACACTTTTTCGGGTGGAAACTTGTTCCAGAACTTTTATTTTGAAAAAAGAAGTGTTTTATGCACCATACTGTGTTTTCTGACCCCCTTATTTGGGGGAAAGTGGTCCCAATCAATCATTCTAGTACTATCTACTAAGTGCTGGGTTGCTCTCATCCAACAGATGCATATACAATCTGTTTGCCTCCGGGAACTCTTCAGCTGTCAAAAATATTTCTACACAGCTGTTTTAAAACTAGTTTCAAAACCCTGATAGAGTATTTCTGTGGAAGATTCACGTAATTTCAAAAGCAGGGCAGGCAAAAAGTTTACTTGTGACACAAGTGACTGACTCAAGTTGCAGCAACACTATTAGTATATCCAATATAGAAAATGCATACCATATAAGGCAAGCAGCCAAATCCTGTTGGCCAAATTTTATAACTCTGTCACTTTTGAAACACATAAAAATCACTCTTATAGCTTGTTTGCTTTGGTGAAAGAAGCATTTCTACAACAGGAACAGTGAGCACATCTGACTTGGAGCAGTGTTTTAAAATGCACTGATGGTGGCAGACATCCATAGATCATCCCACAGGAACTTCTTTGGAAAGTGAGGGTTTCTATACAATAAACTTGCAGAAACCTACCACTTCCACAGAAAAGGGGGGTTTCTCAATAGTTTTATCCCTACAAGAGGGATAAGAAAAAGGGACCCTGAAATTTAATTGTAGAAAAGTAGCAGTGACTAAGTCTGGTGAGGATCTGTGTGATAATGATTTGATTGGCTGCATTTGCTGAGTTGAAAAGCTGTGTGACTGGGCTTAAAGCTTAAAATCTAAACCTTGATACGACACAATCATCAGTGGCTGCTGAGTTGCTTGCCATCTCTCAGCATTAATCTCTCTTTTTAAAGGTATATTTACACTTTCCACTTCTCCATTCTGATTTGTAACTCAGAAAAATCTATGAAGTGATTGATATATTTGATTCTATGTGAGTTCCTGTGTTTCAAATTTCATGTTCTTCTCCATTGAAGAGTAGATGTGCTACATGTCCTGAGGGTGGTCTTGAAGATGCCTCTGAGATCACCTGGTATTGCTACAAGGACAACAAGCACGTCACATTCCAGCATTACAATAGGCAGCAGAGCATCTCAATGGCCTGTTTACCAAGTTGGATGGAGAATCAGATGATGAACTTTTACCATATAAATCATCTTAGTAATTTCTGTGTTTGTTTCAGCTCTTACTTAGGTGAACTCTTAATATATGATTCATTACATCTGAAAACCTTTGTAGTACTTATACCCAGCCTTTGTGTTGTTGAAATGATAATGCCCACTATAATAAATCCCAACCCCTCTTTAACCAGAACCAAATGAATCTGAACATGAAACAAAGGTTCAATTCAACATTCAACAAAGTTGTCTGAACTGGACTGAAAGTTCAGTTCTAGGTACAGGTAAAAGGTCACCTGAACCTAACTAAACCAAACTTTACCAACACCATTCACATAGGCTTGCCACTGGTCCAATGGAACATGGAACCTCCATTATGCATTAAACATAGCTATTCGTGATATTGGAAGCTCACATTCAATACTCAGGAAACAAATCTATTGGCATGAGTGGCTCTGAGCTGATTTATTCATGAAGGAGATAAAGAATAATTGCACATCATGGCATAATGTTATTCATTTTCATTGAGCTTCAATAGAATGTCAGGAGTAGGGATTGTGTGCCTAACATAAGCCTACACTACACAAGCATATTGGTGCAAGCAGACTAATGTCAAACTATGCCTGCTGGAAGCTATTTCTAGTGCTTGCATACTCTTCAGAATCCAAAAGAGCCCCATATGAAAATTTGATGCTGTAAGCCTTACTCAAGATATTCTTACCACTACTCTCAAAAAACTTGTAGGTTTCCCAGTCTGGCATTTTTACCAGCACTTTATTTAGCAGCCTGCACAGGAAGGTGGAAGCTGCAACCTATGTAGTCCTGGTTGTCCAATGGTATTAGTGTGACATGAACATAGGTATGGTAGGTGGGATTGATTTGGTTGAAAATTTTTTAATTTCACCTCCATGACATAAGCCCTGAAATTCCCAGGCATGTGTTTGGTATTTGAAGTGCTTACTAAAATGCAAGTGCACACACTATAATGCACATGAAGCACAGCTATGTACTGATCTTGTGGTCCCATGCATGAAAACATACCATGGATTTCTTCCCATTTGGGAAGCCAGAAAGCCAGACATGCAACTGTAGTAGATGGTACTAACAGATACCTGATACATGGGAGGATTGAGAAGGAGGGAAAGGCCAGTTTTGTGTCTTGGGAAGACAAGTAAAAATAGTCACAGTACCAGAAATGAGAAGACAGTTGACCCTCCTCACTATATACTCAGTCTCCTCTTCTGGCAAAGGCTCTAAGGTACACCAAAGCCCATAGATGCTCTCTGATGCAACAAACATTGTGTTCTGTGGGGTGAGGTGGTAGTGCTATGTCATGCTTGAGAACACCAGCAAATGAACTGGGGAGAAGGAGGTGATTGATCTGACTGAGGACAATGACATGTGGACAGTGTCATATCCTATTCTTCCCTCAAACTACACCTCTGAATCCTCAGTACTCATATATCCAAACTACCTATGCCTTAACTCATCTCTGATGCATCCCTTCCCATTTTCTTGCCACTTCAGTTTTGCTCCAAAGATTATTCCTCAATATATTACAAGTCCACTTTGATTATCAATTATGCTCCATTCCACTTTGTTTTTACTCCTATCTCTCTTATCTCTGCTTATGTCATCTCCACCTACCTTTTGTCTTAGCCTCATTTCTTATCATTTATTCATATCCCCTCTGTGATGTTTCAGCCACACATCTCAGCCACAATTACTCTGTTCTGTTACCTGACTCCTTACCAAAAGAACTCTCCACTCCTTAGTATATAAACTCAAGTACTCTCTGTATTAGTTCTCCGGTTTGTTAATTGCTATATTGCAATCTCCTACTCACTCTCCTTCTATCTCTAAACCTCTGTTGTGACTAAGGATTATTTCTTAAGTCCAACTTTGTACTCTGGACTTCTTCATTAACCCCTATGTCTGAAATACAGGACCTAGGATCAAGGAGGGCACAGCTTCTTATAAGCTGAAGCCAAGTCCTAACTCCTCCACAGTGCTTTGACACTGAACCCCCACTTTAGTGACTCTCCAGGTTTCACTCCAGAGATTTTTTTCCCAAGCTCTGACAACCTTCTCTACCTTCCTCTGGGTTTCATGATCATGTGACCCTCAGTAAAAACAGAAGTCAGGAGAATTCAGGGTCAAGTCAACCAAAGTCATGCAATAGTCACAAGATAGTCTTTGCAGCTATTAATAGCCCATCACTCAAATTTTCACTCATAAAAAGTCATACCACAGTCAGCCAGAAGTGTGTTATTTGTCAAAACATCAGACTTGCATACACTGGCAATTTAAAATAATTTATTGGCTATTTTTGAGTACAAATCAGTACAACATGCACACTACCAACACAAATTTATCCAACTCTGAGCCTTCCCCCACTTCACCTTCCACTGCTTCCCCATTATTTGCATTTAGCTCAGATTGTAGAGAAGAATTCAGAAATAAATCATACCTCAAACCACCTAAGGCAAAGTACCTTGCATCCTGCCCAGCTGGCTTTGAAGAATTTGGCCGTTGGTCAATTTAATCATGCCCCATCTCCGATAGTGCATTTCTTCATTGCTCAAGTCAATCTACAGATAGGTGCTGATTGATTGGAGCTCACACTGAAATTAACAATCAAGTCGATCCTGCTTTTGTATGTAATATTTTCAATTATGTGCAGGTATCTTGATGGTGTTTGACTAAAATAGTCCCCAGAAGAATCGGGCTTGGGAAACCAACCTTACAAGGGAGTGATGTACACATGTGCAAACAGTTGGACTGGGAAAGTTGAACATGTCAGCTTCGCTCATTCCCATGAACAGTATGGTGACTACTTGCTGCATATATCAAGACATGTAGAGTAGCTCAACACCTATGTTTTGTTCAAATTCTCAAGGTGAGCTCTTGTGTCAGTGATGTGTGTCTCACAAATGCTGTCAAGAAAATCTGGGATCTTTGGAAGGTGGCAGGTGGGGTAAGTCAGGTTTTCAACTTCTTTACTGCTACTTACTTCCGTGATTTCAGGGTGATATTACTGAGAGATTCTCTGGAGGTTTGCAGGGTCAACCACTGGAATCAGTGCCATTGCCTGCTGTACCTGCACTGGCAAAATTTAACACATGCTAGATAGCAGCAAAACCAAAGGCTTCCATTGTGACAGCAAGCAACAACGATGAGGACATCAGTGACTTGAACCTTTGAACACTTCTGCAGGTAAAGCAATATAAAAGTTCTATTCACTTTCCAAAACATCATCTTTAATTTTAGTAATGGTAAAAGGAAGAGCTGAGAAAACAGATCTACAAGCACAACATTAAGACACCAGCTTCCCCTGCAAATAAGCACCTGACTAAAGATGGTTTGTTCCTATTAAACATAACTTCTCTATAATGCTAACGCTATTCATTCATCACATAGACCTTATCAATACCATTGTCATGGACACTGATTGTTCAAAGCCTTGTGAAGTGGATATTGCTTATATCCTATCCGAGGTATGTATTATTTTTCAGGGTTGTTAATCAATTCATCTCATTTACATCACATAGTGCTCTTACCTGGGGAAAGAAGTTGTCCAGACAGCTCAGGAAGACTTCAAAGCTGAATGGTTCTATGAACAGCAATGATTCTTAGATATTTTCTCC